>CM075977.1:339226707-339404023 GCA_038087875.1 Malacoraja senta | reverse complement strand
TTTCAGAATGGCAGGCATTGACTAGTGGGGTACCGCAAGGCTCAGTGCTGGGACCCCAGCTATTTACAATATATATCAATGATTTGGACGAGGGAATTGAATGCAACATCTCCAGGGGGGGGGGGGGGGGTTTGCGGATGACACGAAGCTGGGGGGCAGATGTTAGCTGTGAGGAGGATGCTAGGAGGCTGCAAGGTGACTTGGATAGGCTGGGTGAGTGGCAGATGCACTATAATGTGGATAAATGTGAGGTTATCCACTTTGGGGGCAAAAACAGGAAAGTAGACTATTATCTAAATGGTGGCCGATTAGGAAAAGGGGAGATGCAACGAGACCTGTGTGTCATGGTACACCAGTCATTGAAAGTAGGCATACAGGTGCAGCCAGGCAGTGAAGAAAGCGAATGGTATGTTAGCATTCATAGCAAAAGGATTTGAGTATAGAGCAGGGAGGTTCTACTGCAGTTGTACAGGGTCTTGGTGAGACCACACCTGGAGTATTGCGTACAGTTTTGGTCTCCAAATCTGAGAAAGACATTCTTGCCATAGAGGGAGTACAGAGAAGGTTCATCAGACTGATTCTGGGATGACAGGACTTTCATATGAAGAAAGACTGGATAGACTCGGCTTGTAGTCGCTAGAATTTAGAAGATTGAGGGGGATCTTATAGAAACTTACAAAATTCTTAAGGGGTTGGACAGGCTAGATGCAGGAAGATTGTTCCCGATGTTGGGGAAGTCCAGGACAAGGGGTCACAGTTTAAGGATAAAGGGGAAATCCTTAGGACCGAGATGAGAAAAACATTTTTCACACAGAGTGGTGAATCTCTGGAACTCTCTGCCACAGAAGGTAGTTGAGGCCAGTTCATTGGCTATATTTAAGAGGGAGTAGATGTGGCCCTTGTGGCTAAAGGGATCAGGGGGTATGGAGAGAAGCAGGTACAGGATACTGAATTGGATGATCAGCCATGATCATATTCAATGGCGGTGCAGGCTCGAAGGGCCGAATGGCCTACTCCTGCACCTATTTTCTATGTTTCTATGTTTCTATGTAAGTGGCAGGCAACTGTGGCAGGGCCTGAATACTATTATAGGTTACAAGCTGAAAGCAGGAGCAATTTCGGGCAATGTCGGAATCTGCCAGAGAAGCACACTGACTTTTACACCCGTTTTGGACAGGCAAATAAAACTCCACTTAGGTAATGTCCATCCATCTCCTGTTGGCCCTGTCCCTTTCATCTTGGAGGCAGAAATCAGATCTGCTTTCACGAAGGTAAACTCTCAGAAAGTGGCTGGCCTGGATGGAGTGCATGGCTGAGTTTTGAACTCATACACCAATCAACTGGTCTGTCTTCGCCGACATCTTCAACCGCTCACTTAAACAGTCTTCTGTCCCCATCTGATTCAGGGAAACATCTGTCATTCAGTCCCCAAGAAAAATAAATTGGCTCGTCTCAATGACCAGCACCGGTAGCTCTGACATCGACCATAATGAAGTGCTTTGACAGATTGGCAATGTCCACATTTGCTTCAGTCTTCTAATAATAATAATGCATTTTATTTGCTGGCAGCCTTCTGGACACCAAGGACACCTACAGGCCATGTTGGACATAGACTCACAGACTAACAATATCGACCCCTTGCAAATATAGCCAATGAACTCGGCCTCAAGTACCTTCTGGACAATATCAACCCCTTGCAAGTCACATACAGGAAAAATAGGCTAGGCGAATGTCTTGCACTACATACAGCTCAGGATCACCTTGCCAACACTGTATACATATATTTACTCTCAGCGTTAGTACCTGGTATATATGACAATAAACGTGATTAATGTAGGGATGCCGAGTGGTTTACAATACAACCCCTCCACGTATTTTGATTCTATTTTTAATTTCCCAATGTTATTCTTTAGTCTGGCATGTTGTTGATACAACAGCCCTCCAAAAAATATATTTGATTTATAGTTTTAAGGGCCTGTCCCACTGCGGCAACCTAATTGGCGAGTTAGAGAGTTTGCCCTCGACTCATACTTGCAGCATGTTGACACGAGGTCCTAGAGGTCTTTGTAACTCTCCTTCATGCTCGAGAGTAATCCCCGCGTACTCGAGGCCTCAGCTAGGTCGCTGCGTTTTGTTCAACATGCTGAAAAATGCCCTGCGAATAAAAAAAGTCGCCATGGAAAAAAAAATCAATATTTTTTTTACTCGCAGGTTTAGTTGAAGTAGATCGTAGTAGGTCGGCATGTTATTCGTAGGTAATCGAGGGTAGTCGAAGGTAATCAAAGGTAGTCGAAGGTAGTCGTAGATAGTTTTTCAACATAGTCGAAGGAGGTCGAAGGAGATCGAAGGAGATCGTCTTCACTCATCCACTATTCGGTGTCCAATTTTCCCAAAGCTAGTCGAAGCTAGTCTTCAACATAGTTGAAGGAGGTCGAAGGAGGTTGAAACTGGTCTTCAACATGACACTTTTTCAAACTCTCCTAATTCTTCTAAACTCGCCAATTAGGTCGCCGCAATGGGACAGGCCCTTTATAACCACTCTAACCCTTCCATAATCTATCAATTTGCTATTAAAAAAACACCTTTATCTTTTTCTATACCATCAAGACAAGTTCAGATTTGATGCATTTGTTCATTAAGTTATTGTTCATCCTTGGCATCATTCCAGTTAACCTTCATCACACTCTTTCTGTAATTCTTCTTGCTTTCCATAATGAGTCTTCCCACACTGCACAACAAAGGTCTAAATAGTACTTTGAATAAATTTGATGTCAGTTACTTACTTCTCTATTCCACTTCCCTGTAAATAAAACACAAACCATTGCTGCCTTTTCCTGTCTGGAAAGAGTTCCTCTCATTTACGTTTACAGCTTTTCTGCTCCTCCTCTCTCCCTTTCAATCGATTGGAATTAACCAACATAGACTGGAATGTTCAGTCATCTATGCTGCTGTTTTATACAATGTATCTGTTTAATTCTGTCTTGCAGATGGCGTTTGTAATCTTTGTCAGTCGCTTCTGAAAAGTTATTTCTCCTGCATCCCACTTTTCCCACAGAAATAATAATCCCCATGTGAGAAACACAGTTTCGGATGCGCGGCTGCCTTTTACTGCAGATGCCCAAACTCTAATTTTATACATAGGGAATGAATATATTAAAAACAAATCAGCAGGATTTATATGTAAACTCACTCATTTTCTTCCTGTTTTGTTTGGACATTCCAATTAAGTACATCTTTCCTCATCTGCATAATGCTCAATAAACACACGAGTTGTTATTTGCAAAACCAGCTGGAAATTGCTGTTTATTAAAGGGAAATAATCTTCTGTGATGCCAGTGGACATTGCCTAAAGTCTGTACTACATGTCTGCAGAAAATGGGTAAAATTCTTTAATGTAATGAAACATCTCATCAAATCACTTCAGTGACACAACGGGAAGATATTAAAATGGATTTCCCTACAAGGCAGCAGTAGATTAATGCATTTGGACATCATCAACATTGTTGTTGTAAGGAATAAAATGCTGTGGAAATTACAGAATATAAACCTAAACATAGCACTAACATTCCCAAAACACTACCTATAAAAAAACTCATTATTCAATCACAAATTAGAAATATTTTGTAATTTGTGGAATGTTGCTTCAAGTAAAACCATATGCTGACATATTATGAATGATATTGTTTTTACAAAATTACACTGAATACCTATAGTATTTGATATGTTCTGTACATTCCTGAATATAAAATTCTCCAAATTTGTCCCAAATGAAATAATAAAATTAGCTTCTAGAGATTGTCGTCATGCTGAAGAGATTAAATTTCAAGAACCTCAGCCATGGTTCTTCATGCTAGTCATGGAGTTTTCACTCTGAATCTCAATACAGTAAACCCTGGTTATTATGGACCACTTTATAACAGGTTTTGGTTACAGCAGATGGACCTACTGACCTCCACCACCAGGAAAACGTCATCCCGGTCTGCATCGCCTCCACGGCCGCTTCCAGGCCAGCCCTACTGATCTTCACGGCCAGGCCGGGCTGCCGAAGCTGACCAGCACCACTTCCCCGCTGCGTACAGACAGACCAAGTGCCGGCCCACACAGCTTCGTTGGCCACTTGAAAGCTGCCTCCACCGCTGACCCCTACCTGCACTACAGCTGCGACCAACGACTCTGCCGATCTCACCTCTCCTCCGGCCGCCAGCAGATTGGGGCCGTCATCTCACCTTGATTCCAGGTGCAGTGTCTGAACAAGGGTCTCGATCCAAACGGCACCACTTCATGTCCTCCAGAGACGCTCCTGACCTACTTAGTTACTCCAGCACTTTGTGTCCTTTTGTGTAATAACCAGCATCTGCAATTCTTTGTTTCTACTAGTTATACAATGATACTCTATTACTCGGTAAACTATTACTTGGTTATACCAGATAATCAGCAATAACTGACACCAATTTGTCCTCCAATTACCCATTATAACCAAGGTTTACTGTATCATTAATTTGATGTTCTCAATCGTCATCTTCCCACTAGCAGGCACAATGGCAATATTTCACTTGATAAATTGTGGAAAGCCATATCAGCAATTGTAAGTTCAGAGGGCTGCTCTTTTACTGCCCGGACGCTCCTTGGTAGCAACTCGCTCTATAACTGGAATCAGCACTCAGGTCTTGATTTAGAGACAAGGCTGTGATAAGGTCTAACGGTGAAATCCAACCTGGGCACTGGGGAGTAGGTCATTGATAAATTGTGACTGAGCATTTGATCAATGACACTTTCTGTCAATTATGACAATCAGTCGTGAACTTTGGGTCAGTAATTAACCACACTGGATTTGTCCTGCTTTTTGTCGACAGGTCATTCTCAGGCAATTTCCTATTTTTGCCGTGAAAATGTCAATGTTAAAGTTGTACTGGTATAAGCTGACTTGAGGTGGGTTCAGTATCACATTTTCAGCGTGACAGCCTCACTGATGTTGGAGCCCAGAGGCGTCTCCTGCATAGAGACAAAAAGCTGGAGTAACTCAGCAGGACAGCAGCATCTCTGGAGACAAGGAATGGTGACGTTTCGGGTCGAGACACTCTTGGCATCACGCCTCAGCATTGTCTACAGTCTCCCGCTGAGTTTGACCAAGATGGAGTTCTGAAGAAAATAGAGTTTGCACTTTTGAATCTCATTATCATTAAATTTATTTAACGTTCCTCAATCTTTCATCGTCAATGTCTCTCCACCAAAGACATAGATCCTTCCACTCAATCCTTTCCTCCAATTGGTTTGTCTTTGAATTGTAAACTTAGCACTTATCTCCCAGCTGCAATGTCAAACTGTGTCTTTATCCACAATAGTTGTTGTGTGAAAAGGAATTACATACCACTTAATGGTGATTTTAAGTACAACATTAATTATTTTAATAAAAGATAGTTGTTCCCTTAAATCTAAAAAGCATTAAACAGAAATCATTCATCTCTTTAACAATCATTTTTCCTTGCATTGAACAGATTAAATTCTTCTGCAAATGGTTTGGATTAAAATCACGTGTATTTTTAGAAAATATAAATTTTTCTATAGACGGTGAGTAGGATATATAAAAAATGTTACAATAAAAATCTGCAAGAACACAGAGGGTGGTGAGTGCATGGAACACACTGCTGGGGTGGTGATTGAGACAGATACAGCAGAGGCATCTGGGGAGGAATATGGATATGCAGGGAATAGAGGATTATATGCAGATAGATGAGAGATGGTCTTGGCATCATGTTCAGCACAGACATTGTGGCCAAAAAGTCCTGTTCTTTGTTGTACTATTCTATGGACTAACATGACCAAAAACTCTGAATGGCTGTGTGAACGATCAAACCTTAAAATATGTGCAACTGTTTTAGCCTTTGATCCCCATCTCTAACCTATCTCTTCACGTCAATAGGTGAACCTTCATTTCCACCTCCTCATTTTCTCAAACGTTAAGCTGTTTCATGGCCCAAAAGCAAGAAGATTCCCCCTTCCCACAAATTAAATGACCCCCCTCATCCACTTTCCCTACACTTAATACTAAACGGGTAAAATTCACGGCAACTCTCCACTGTCAGTACCAAACGTAGGTGAAAGTTCCACTCCCCTTCCACCTGCATTCTTCCTCTAGTGTCACAATGTGCAAGTCTTCAATCCTGTTGTCTCACACCTTCTGTCTTTTCAGCTCTGGTCTTTGTCAACCACCTGCCAACTCTTCCCCCCTCCCCCCCCCCTCCACACACACAGTCTAAAGAAAGGTCCCAATCAGAACATCAACTGAGTTACTCAGTACTTTGTGTTTTTTTTGTAAACCAGTATCTGCAGTCCTTGATCAACAAATCTCAAATAAGATTTAGAAATAAATAATATCATGCAACAGTGAGCAAGAGTTTGATTTATTGTTGCACAGAACATTACCTGCAAGCAGCACCAAGGGAGGTCATGTTAATAATATTTAGATTTAATGGAACATTTATCATCAATGTGATGCCATAGGAGATTAATTAGCAACTGAATGTCACAACCACCTTTTAAATGTCTTAAATGCTTTTTGAAAATATGCCTTTTATTTTATTTTGTAATGCTGTTGCAAATAAAAGACTTCATCACCTCAGCCCCTCAATGTTCTTTGGTTGCCGTCTCAGCTGGTGCAAACCAAGGCTGGCCAATTTACAGGCTCTCATCATAACGATTTACATTGAAATGGTTTTGTTCACACTCACACATCAGCAAACACTCCCAGCATGATCCTCTATATGCATTTGCAAATCTGGCAATGGCTTGAGTCTCTCAAGACCACCAGTACTAAATTGAGTGCATTGCTTGTCCATTCCCCCGACACAGATGCTGCCTGACCCACCCAGTTCCTCCAACACTTTGCGTTTTGCTGCCATTATAAAAATCCAATGATAATGGCTGCTCATTCAGCTGATTTCACAAGAGCTTGTTCAACTGGTGTCTGGAAGTGCAGGCATCAGAAAGATCAAGTTTCCACCACAGAGCTCACTAGATATGAGAGTGCATCTTACTTAGGGTCAGCAGCAGTGCTGTTGCTTCACTGTGAATTGTGAACCAAAGTAACTTCTGCACCAATACTGAGGCTGTGATATAAACTGATTTAAGTCTGAAGAAGGATTCCAACCAGAAACGACGTATCCTTTTTCTCCAGAGACGCTGCCTGACCCGTTGAGTTACTCCAGCACTTCGTGTCTTTCTATGTAAATGCATACACAGCACTCACGTTCTTTAATTGATGAATAGCATCCTTGGAATTAGTGGACTACAAACTAGAGGTAAAACATCAAGAACTGCTGGACCCAAGGAGGATATATATTATTTCAGTTTCTTTGCATGCCTTTTCAAACCATCACTTTAAGGGAGTTTACAGACTGGAACTTTATTCTATTTCTTTCATGATTGCACACGGCATTTCCAAATTCATGAATAAATTCATGAGGTGCATCATATACATAGAAACATAGAGAACAGGTGCAGGAGAAGCCATTTGGTCCTTCGAGCCAGCATCGGCATTCATTGTGATCATGGCTGATCATCCACATTCAGTAACCCATTGCCTGCCTTCTCCCCAATCCTTTGATTCCGCTAGCCCCGAGAGCTCTTTCTAACTCTCTTTTAAATTCAACCAGTGAATTGCCTCCACTGCCTTCTGTGGCAGAGAATTCCACAAATTCACAACTCTCTGGGAGAAAAAGCTTTTTCTCATCTCAGTTATAAATGACCTCCCCCTTATTTTTGGACTGTGGCCCTGGTTCTGGACTCCCCAACATTGGGAACATTTTTCCTGCATCTAGCTTGTCCAGTCCTTTTATAATTTAAATGTTTCTATAAGATTCCCTCTCATCCTTCTAAATTCCAGTGAATACAAGCCCAGTCTTTCCAATCTTTCCTCATATGCCAGTCCCGCCATCCTGGGGATTAACTCGTGAACCTACGCTGCACTGCCTCAATAGCATGGATGTCCTTCCTCAAATATAGAGTTAATTTAAATCAAAATTAACTTCATTAATGTTTAAAGTGCTTTTGTATCAAGTTGATCAAATGCAGAACAGGCTGGAGGGGATGGAAAGCCCTCTCCCACCTGATTTGAATTCCTTGATAGTGCCCGTGGTTACTACAAGATAATGGTATGTAGCAGACTTGAAGTAACTACTTCAATTAAGGGTCCCCTGGTGAGAGTATCAACCATACCCTGCTTTGTTTAAAAGCAGAGAGCACATGTGCTTCTTGTTAACTGAATGGTTTGTGTCCGCTTACTGAATGCTAAAGAGCTGTAAGGGTGGATTTGTGCTTTTGTATAATGACACATGACAGATGTTCTGGGTGTTTCCTGGATGGATCCCCTGAAGCCCAGCCAGACTATGTGTTACCTGTTAGAAGGGGGCCGTTCCAAATTTTATTATTTTTAAATCACTTCAATGTTCATTTCTCCTTGCTGAAACCAGCACAAAAGTATAGGAATTTCTAATTCCACCCTTCTCCCTGCCCACCCTGCCAAAGTAACAATCTCTCAGGATGAGGTGCTAAATGTGCATGGACAATCTTCACAGTTTGAACTCCATGTTCAGCAGGACAGAGTCATTCCCTAATCACGAGGTGCAAAACTGAGATCAGTGGAGATCAGAAAGTCTCATCACCTTTGAATACGTCGCATTTTTATTCAGCGCTCTCTCTCCAATGCAAGATTATTTTTGCTTACATTGTGAAATGAACAGCAACTATAGCTCAAATTGAATACCTACATTTTGACCAATAGTATTTATATATTTTGGTCCAAATTTAACTAGAAAATATAATTCTATTTTGCAGGTTCAATGAAAACAACTATTTATAAAAATCTTATTTGTGCAATAGTGGCAAAGATATATCCAAATAACGGTTGGTTCATTTGATCCCTTTGATAGTCATCGGAACCTTTAATATTTCAAGGCATGAAAGGAATGAACAAGGATCAGCTTTCCATGATTTATCCTCCACGTCTACACTGAGTTAAGAGTGGTCTCATCTCTCTTCCCATGCCCATTAGTATAGGTAGTGCTGCTATAAGACGTAATTTCATTATTGGTTATACTGCAACTACTATTGTGACCTAGAAAACTACTTAAAAGTTACTTTGTAAATTGATGAGCAGAAAAGAAGTTGCCTCGGAACAAAAACAATCCAGGGCATTTTCATGCAACCTCCACACAGTAATCAGACACCGCTGTCTTTTCAGGACACAGTCTACGTTTTAAAGATGATCTTTGAAATTGACAAGAAATCGCTTCTACTGACACTTGTGCAATGATACTCTGTTAAACAATTTGACATTTAGCCTTTGGTATTTTTAGCTTGAATTAACAAAAATAAGTTTGTATAGATCTTTGTTTTTTGAAAATCCTGGGGAAGAAATAACTGTTATTGAGAGTTTGAAGCTCACTACCCCCAACTCCCAACTCCCCATCGACACTATTGGTTATATAATACGACTTTTATATAACACCAGATTTTTAGGAATGCAACTATAGCAGAACTACCTGTACTATGTATCATGTTTACTTCACATGCGTGTGTCCCTTTAAGATTAATTGCATTAAAGTTTAATTAATTTTCATACTGCCTCCATATTTCTATGATATTTTCTTCACCGAGTAAGGTCAAGCAATAAGTGGGTTGATTAAGAAATCTCCATCCCGTTATTAAAATTTATAATCATAAATTAATTGTGACTCAAATTGATTTCTCTTCACTTACCGAAAACTTATCGGACTAATGATCTGTGCTCTTCCCATGTTCAACTAAAATAGCTCCTCCTTGTGAAGAATTTTTTATTTTGTATTTCTTAATTAAATTCTTCTGAATTGTTCAATTTTATCCTATCAAACCCATATTTTAAGGAATCAATATGTAAAGAAGTAGAATGATTCGAAAATGAAAAGGACTAAGAAGAAATTGCATACAAGTGTTCCTTAAAGATGGTGAGTTATATGCACCATCAGTTATATGCTGAAAACTTGATGGTTTATCTTTTGCTTCTTGGGATCCATGTAGTAGCAATGTTACAAAATTTTGAGATTTTAAAAATCAAGTCTGCAATTTATCCCATCAGATAAAGCATAAAAAGAAGTTTAATTTGACACCTAATTCACTTTAATATCTTCAGTATTAAAAAAAGTTACGGCCATTTTCATACTCGGAAATTAGCATCTTGTTCCCTATTGCTTTTCCATTGACTTAACACAAAAGCTGTGATCAAGGACAGTCAAAAGCCCATAACTTTCTTAAAAATTAAGAGAACTTAATGAAATTTTCAGTTATTATAGATTGAAGCATTCTGAAACAAATATGAAACAATCTTACTTGGGTGACCTGAAATTAAAGCATGTAATTAGTTAGTTACCCAATTGTAGCTAATTACAAAATTCAATTACTAGATCTAAATATCTATCCATTTCTCAAGAAAAAGTTAACATTTTTAAAAAGCCTAAGTGTCCAAATAACATTCACACAATAATTCACAATATAACATTATTTTTAAATCTCATTGTCATTAATTTATAGGCCAAATGGAAGGAATTTAATGTTTCATTCCTGTAAATTAATGGCCATATAAATCATCTTGCGAGTGGGATTTTGTGGAACGCGCTGGTTTGGAACGCTGCGGTTGCACTGAATTAAACCCCAATATCGGCAGGAAAAATACTGCCGGTTGGTATATTTAAATAATCACATTTTCGCAACTTGAAATTTTTATTAAAGGCATCCTAAGAAGCAAGTTTATATGAAAAAATAAACGGTGTACCTTGCCTTGTCCCGTGCGTGAAATCTGTCCCGTTGTCGGCGTTGACGGCATTTAAAGATGATTTTAATTTTACTCCAACAATTAAATCATAAAGCGCTAATTTTAATAAACTTAATAAAACGTCAGTCGAAGCGATTTTTCTTCATCAACTATTTAGCCTGTTCAAGATCGTTTAGAACAGGCTGCCGAAATATCGCATTTTAAACCCGCCCCCCTCTCAAAGGCGCCAAAGTCGCGCACACGTGCAGTGACAGAACTGCAGCGCCGCTGAAGGTAAGTTTTGTAACATACCTACATGTAGTATATCAGACACTGGCTTCACAAATGCATCAGATCAGGGAAATGTAGATAGATAACATCTAAGGCACATTAAAAGCCTGAGCACCAGATACCATAATGAACGACGACTTTTTATATTGTACACAATTGTAAAATCAGTTTTCATTGGAAATCAAAGAATAGACTGACTGGTGCTAATCCTAGGCAACAACGCTCGCTACAGCATTCTCCCCGTTATTTTAATGCATCAATCCATTTAAAATAAGAAAATAAGTGGTTGTAATTGCAAAGAAAGGAATGTTTTATAAAAATAATTTCTATTATCAACAACAGCAACCTCTTTGCTCAAAAATGACCTGAAAGGAAATAAAGTTGTCACGAAACCACTACTTTATTTTGGTAACGCTCACAATTCATTCATTAGCCATACTTTCAGACATAAGCGACTTTGAGTCCTGAAAAGCGCTATATAAATAAAATCTATTATTATTATTATTATATTATTTGGGTAAACACACTCTTATGAAAAAATATTGTGGTATAAAAGGCTATTTGGAACATGTTACTAAGTTGGAGACATAAATCAAAATGTTACAAAATATGTTTTTATTTTTTATTTATCATTATACTTATGGGCGCCTTTCAAAGACTCTCAAGGACGCCTTGCAGATAAGCAGATTACAAAACATATAAAAAATTTAAAAATAGTAGGGACATCAACAACATCACAATACACAAATTAAGGGAAGAATTCATTCTAAAGGCACAAAAAAGAAAATCAGAAACACAATTTGAGGCGAGAGCAGCAGCAGCTAAACCGCGCCAGCGTCCACTCTCCCCTCCGACCGCCATCTTGAACACAGACTAACAAAGACACAGCACACAAAAATCATCCCCCCACAATGAATTACCACTGTGGGGGAAGGCACAATGTCCAGTCCCCAACCCCAGTTCACCCAAAGTCAGGCCTATTGAGGCCTCCGCTATTGCCTCTACGGAGGCCCGATGTTCCTGGCCGTTTTCACCGGGTGATGTTGCCCCGGCGTTGGGAGAGTCCACTCAGCGGCTGGGCCACCTGGAACGGCCGCATTCCTTACCGGGGGCCGCGGCTTCCGAAGCCGACAAGGCCGCGCCGGTTTGGAGCTCCCAGGCTCCCGATGGTGAAGTCGGCGCCGCCCACTCCTCTCCGCAGACCCGCAGCCCGGAGGTGTCGAACTCACAGTCACAGCTCACCAGAGCTCCAGCGCGTCGATCTAGCGCGGCGACCCAGGCAAGGCATCGCCCGCTCCGCTCCGCGATAGCGCTCCAGTGCTGTGCCGCCACCAAAGCCGAGGTGCTGGGCGGCCCCCGCCAGGAAACAGCGCTCCAAGCCCGCTGGTAGGCCACGAGGACGGGGCAGCCCAGAGAAAAAGCTGCCTCACCGACCAGGTAGGGACCTAGAAATGAGGTTACCCCCTTCACCCTACATTAAAAGTCGGATTACTCCCACAGGACAAATGCAGGACTCACTAAAAACTATTAAAAAAGTGAATTAAACGGACGGCTGCTGGTTAGCAGCCGTCCTCCTATTAAGCTGCTAATTTCAGGTCACTATTCGATTGTTCATTAAAAGAGAGGCGATTTTCTCTATTCTCAGCAGGTCTATGCATTACACAAATCTGAACAAAAATGTCGACTTCTCTGCTTTCCAATGCCAGTCACGGTGAATAGTGTTCATTGTCATTGCTAATGCCTTGTTAATATTTCTTACGCTTGCCGGTAATCTGTCTCTGTCTGTATTAATTATAGCAATATTTTTATTTAAAGTGAAAATGTCGTTGATGTTTCATACATTTTAAGTTTTTTTGGAACCGTTATGTTTTTATTGTAATGAATTAATAAAACCTTTACCTAGAATTCAATATCCACATCTTTGCAACTCAGAACTGCAGTATATCTAAAATTTATCACAAATGAAATGAAGCTCATCTCTCGATCTTTCAACATTTCCAAAGCCAAGCTCGCCCTTTACTGGCTGGTGATGTGTTTCTCGATTCCCAAGGTTTTTTTTTAAATCACTGCTCATGGGAGTAAATCACTGGGAGAAAGTAAATACTGGTCACCAACACAAGACGCCTTTGTGTGTAATAGCCACCAGAGAAATAGATCTCTGCACATCCAGACAGAGGGGCTTTAAGTGAAATGTTAACTCGATTTCCCCATCTAGTAGCTGACCATTTTTCTGCACTTTCAGTTTCACTGGAGTCACCAGATCCAATGCATAAAACTCAATCTGTGCAAGCGCGTACAAGTAATAGCCAATAACTTGCACATATTTAGAACTGGCAACCCCAAAAAAAGAGCTGCAGTAACTCAGTGGGTCAGGCAGTATCCCTGAAGAACATGGGTAGATAACATTTTGGGTCAGGACCCTCCTTCACACTGATTTGGACGAGAGGGGGAGAAAACTAGAAGAGAGGAGGGGCAGGGCAAAGTGTGGCAGGAAATAGGTGAGCATGGGCAAGGGGAGATTTGATGGACAGATGGATGGACAAAGAAAGCAGACGGTTGGACAAAGGCCAGAGATGAAATAAAGGTGTGAGACAAAAAGATTGAATAGTTGATTAATTGTGAAGCCAAAGGGAAGGAATGTAGGTGCAGGGGGAGGTGAGAAGCAGATGCAAGTCCAGGTGGGTCACAGGGAGGGGGAGAGGAGGGGGGGAGGGGGGGATATGGGGGTGGTTGTTGGAGAATCCAATGTTCATACTGTTGGGTTGTAAGCAAAATATGAGGTGCTGGAAAACAAAAAAGATCCCTTTTTCCAGCTGAGCAAGAACAATATAAATTGATATCCTCAATTGTATTCTTCTTTCCAGTTCTGGTAACAATTTCTTCCAACAATGTGGATTTTCAATCCACTTTGTCAGAACATCCAAACCTCATAGGTAACGTAACCACCCAATGAAATTACATTTTACATCAATTTCATCAGAAGGGGGTCAAAACAAGTTTTATTAAAAACATTGCGAATTTAACATTTTGTTCAACCATACTAGCCATTTGGTTGGCCTGAATGAAAAGATTTAAAATCGCAACATATTTATCAAAATATGTCAATATTTGACAATTTTAAAATTAGGCTGAATCTATCTATACATAACTAAAACTCTGATCTTGTGCTCTTCTGGTCTGCATGTTTTTCTCCATGCGCAGAAACGGTACAGGATAGCGCTACGATTTTTCGCCACCTTACTCAACATTCTCCTGTGCTCCAGTGCACCAAGTTTTGTTCCAATCGATGGTATAGTTTCAAAGTTATTAAGGTTTGAAAATCTTAAAAGCCACGCATGCACAGATTGGTCTCTTCTCCTGTCAGTGACCAGCACGCAGATTGGTCTCCTGTCCTGTCATTCACCGGCGGTGCCCGCCTCGCCCAGCATTGCCCGGCATTGCGCGGCCACAGCCACACAGCCAGTCGGTCTGTTGCGGCCGGAGGGGACAGCCACAGCCGCCGCGGGCCACAGCCAGCGCCGCCATGGGCCGCAGCCACAGCCGGAGCCGTCGCTGCTCTGGGGGAAATGAGTGGCTACCTCGAGATCCTGGGAAGGTGAGGAGGGAGAGTAGGGGGATTGAAGGAGAGGAGGGGTTGGTAGGTAGAGGGGGGAAAGTGGGAGAGGTGAGGAGGGAGAGTGGGGAAGGAGGGGGAATAGAGGAAGAGGAGTGGGGGAAGGTGAGGAGTGGGGGATAGAGGGATAGGAGGGGGATAGGGAGTGGAGAGGAGTTATGGAGGGAGGGAGGGACTGAGGTTAGGTGAAAGGAGAGGGAGGGAGAGAGTGAGGGAGGGGCAGGCAAGGAGGGAAAGGAGCGGCACCCTCGAGATCATGGGGAGGTGAGGAAGGAGAGTGGGGGGGGATTGAGGGAGAGGAGGGGGTGGGACAGAGAGAGGGAAGTTGGGGAAGTGAGGAGGGAGTGTGGGGGAGTAGGGGGAATGGAGAGGAGTGGGGAGGTAGGGAGTGGGGAATAGAGGGAATAGAGGGAGAGGAGGGCAGTGGGGGAGGTGAGGAGGGATAGTGGGGGAGATAGGGGAGGTGAGGAGTGGGGGATAGAGGGATAGGAGGGAGATAGGGAGGGGAGAGGAGTTATGGAGGGAGGGAGGGAGTGACTGACAGTAGGGGAAAGGAGAGGGAGGAAGAGGTGAGGGAGGGATTGAGGAGGGGAAGAGGAGAGGGGAAAGAAGAGGGAGGATGAAGAGGAGGGGAGGGGGTGCTGAGGGATGAGAGGAAATGAGCCGCGCCTGCGCAGTTGGGGGCTATGGGTGAGTGGTGTAATATTGCGTTGGGGAACGGGTTTCATTGGGGGACCAGGCTAGTGTGACAGGGACAGAACAGGTGGGTCTCACTTAGTTTAGTATCAGTTAAAAGTGTTGCTTCAGTTGTGTCACGTCCTTTTACAATCAGGCGGGATAAGCAAAATCAATGCACGTCAGGAAATCAAACCAAACAAAGTGATATAATTACAGTCAAATTGGTGCCAATTACCCTGCACGTAACACTGAAACAATGTTATGTGACAAGACCCTAAGCCAACTCATTGTAATTTCACAATTCAAATGTTTTCTTTAATATTTCTATCGTCTTTGAAGGATCAATATTTGAGGCTGCATTTCATATAATGTGAAAAGGTGTTAATGATTCTTTTGAATGTTTTTCTTCATGTAAAAAAAAACACCTTTCCTTGGAAAACAAACCCATATCATCCACAATTTGAACTTTAAATCTATAGGGGAACACTTTCATTCCTACAGCAGCTGTGACATTCTTAGCATTTTATAACATTATTTACATTTCACGAATGATGAGGTGAAAAATAAATTTAGTCCCGACATTAAATGGAACTAATTTATACAAACTGATAATTGTTTTGGAAGAAGAGATGTCAGAGAAGATGATAGAGGCAGATATCCAGAAATTCAATACCATGGTGCATTTTTCTGATTAATTCAATGCAAACTGAATTGCTGGTCTTCCCTGTGACATGCTGGTCAATAAACATAAGGCTGATGTTTGCTATATCATTGCTGCAACAATGGATCTCACCATCATATGTAGAAATCAAAAGAGACTTAACTCCAAGTGCAGGCTTTAAAGGAAGGATGACAATCTTTTCAAGTTTTTAATGCTGTCAGAGCTGAAGCCAGACCAGGAATTTTCACCAAAGCACCACCAAAAACACTCCGCAGTTCAGTTAGCATCTCTCAATCTTTCAATTTTCTCAAATATTGTGCACATTATGGACTGGTCACCTTCTACCTTTGGATTGGAAGATTGGAAGCGACTGCTTTTAATTGTTATGCTTCCACCACCACATTGGCAATCAACCATAAGCATCACGGGGGTGCTTGGTCCCAACACTAGCCTGCCGCTCCAGGTTCAGGCCTTGCAATTGAGGCTCACTGCTTGAAGCAACAGTTCCCATTGAATTCTGCCAATCAGCTCCTTGAAGTTTCAGGAAGTACCAGTCGTAAGCTTGCAATTCTTAAGCAATTAAAGTAAGCCTACCATCTGAAAATTTGGAACCCACTAAACTAACAGGATTAACTCAGCATATATTATTGCAGGCAAAAAAGCGAATTCACTTTTTTGGTGCCTTGCCAATAGTTAGAACAAGTTCATTTCTGCTTGCCACATTCAGACCACACTTTGTCCAAACTACAATGCTCCGACTGCAATCTGTGAGAGAAATCAAAACATGGGATGGATGAGAAGCCGACAGTGCCGTAATAGCAAAGGACAGCCTCTTGTTTAATATACTCGTGTTCAATTCTGATCTTTCACACAGAGGAAGGATATTACAACTAACATTTATAGGCATAACTAATAATTATAGCTCTAGATATCAGGAACTTAAAGTTAGGAGAACGTCAAAGCTGGTTGGTAGAGAGGAAGATAAAACAGAGCTGGAGTTTTGGACTTTACAAACTAAATTGAAGAAAATTGAGTTAAATATTGGCTTTACCTTTATTCATGTCCAAAGTATATATTCGGCAATATGAAAAATGCAAAATTCTGACAATAGTTGCTGATGTTGAAAGAGGATATGTGAAGATTATCTCCTACATTCTTGAACGTCACTTCAAAATTTGGGTTCTATCATTTGGTAGCCTCCACCAACACAATTTATTCCTAGGTTGTTTCCATCTTATTAATACCACTGTACTCAATACTCCACTGACTTTTTATTCCCATGTTGAAATTACTGCAGTTTCCCCTCAAAATCCAAATGTATCTTTTTTTCCCCTCACTTATCGTTTCTGCCTCTATTTTTTGGCCACAGTTGATTATTTTAATGTTTAGCATTCTCTGTCATAATAACCTTCTTAACTTTCACAATTTCTCCAATGGAGATTATCTCAAAGGAAATAGTACTTTGTGTCCAAAAAATAATACATTGTGCTTCAGGGTTTTGTGTTACTTACTTTAATTTGTTTACAACCATCTTTCAAAATTTGAAACTTTGAGTAGGCATCAGAAAATGCATCAGGTTAAATGTGTAATTAAACCAAAGATAGTATCTTTGAATTAAACTATGATAACAGTGGCAACAATGAATTCTAATGTGTCTAAGAAAATTGAGGAGTGCTTTGTATCCAGACTGGGCACAATCTAAACTTTACCTGGGGAGGTGGGTGATATGTCCTACTACTTACTCCGAGAAAGAATAATCTATGAAGCAAAGTACATATCAGCATCTGAGATCCACCAACAGTCATAATAGGTTAATGTTTGACTTAGGATATTTCAATGGTTGATTGCTGCACTGTTAAGTTTGAATTCATGAATCCAAACCAATGCCCAAACATATTTTGTGATGACTGAATTATTAAAAAATGTATCAAGTCATACGCTGGGATACACACAGAAACACATACATGCGCTCACACAGGGGGGAAAATCCCAGCTTCATTTTCTGATGTTTTTCAAGTGGATTTTTTCAGTCGATGTGAAGTCAGGGTGTTTGCAAGAGACTTCAATATATGCAGCCAGGATTCTCTCCCTTAACTAATATTCTGAGACATTCAAGGTTGAAATGCTTCATTTGTCAGACAGGAAAATTGGGCTCCTTTTGTTAAAATGGAGAAAGGTCAGAAATAATCGATTAGAAATTCAAGATTATGAATGGTATGCAGGCAAATTGAATACATTATTTTTTACTGAATAGGGAAATTCCAGATTCCTTGCACAGAGAAAATATAGTAATGGCAATCACAAAAGGATAAGTTAAGAAGTTCAATGTGGTTTGCTATGCCTTTGCAGACAGAAAACTAGAAGCAGTTAACAATCACTTTTAGTTGGTAAAAGAAAACATATCTGAGAAGTTGAAAAGGTTACGGGAAGTGCTCAAAAATTTGCCACAGGTACAGGAGACAGAATGGCTACTTGCTGTGTGTAGCGGTGTATGATTTTTTTGTAACACATTGGTTCAGATTTCTCCTCTAACACAGTCACAGTGTCTTTGCAGCCCTCACAGGCCAGACTCACATGAAGACCAGTTGATCTCATGGAGAACTATTAAGTCATGTAGAACTTTAATCTTGAAAATGCCATTGCCTTAAAGAGGGCAAAAGGTGATAATTTTGCAGCAGGGGTGTGTTAGGCAGAATGGAGCTTGAGAAATGTATAGAAATCAAATGATCAATTGGCACAAAGGGCTTTTGTTTGCATCTATTTTACAAAGTCAGTGGTGTCTGAAATTGCACATGGTTCATTAGTCTCCCCTGTAAAAAAAGTATAAATTTTAAAAGCCAATTTTAGAACTAACAAATGAATTTTTTTATTCTGCAATGGACCCTACTGAGATAGATGATTTTATTTTAATTTTTACTATCAGTATGATGAGAGTACATTAACAGGTTTTATAGCTCCGTGTTTAATGAAAAACATCTCTTCAAAAGCTATTTTTTTGTTAAATATAAAATCTTAAATAAAGGACCTGTGATCTTTGCTGAATGCAGTCTTTCTTTCATTTAAATTTACAACTTCATTCCATCCTTGACTTTCTTTATGAATTAGGTGCACTGTCTGAATTTTTTTTATTTGAAAATATTTCTAATGTTAGTAACAGTTGGTTGACATTTGTCCACAAAATTTAAATCATAAATTTTGAGTCAAAGGTCACATCATTAGGTTATGAAAAATTCCTTAAATGTTTGAGGTGAAAGGTTCAACCTGGGTTCATCAGAGAAAGAAATCAAATGTTACAAGCCTTTAGTATAGTAGTTCACTTGTAAGATCGAAATGCTTAACAATTCACCATAAATGCTTCAAGCAGCATGTACAAAGAATATAATCCATACAACCCTTGCCAACATTTAAGCAAACGTTAAAATCACAAGCAGTAAAATGGCAGACGGCCTATAGAACCGGAATCTTAACTCTGCTCATGATTTTTAAGTTATTTTGATTCCTGCTGTGACAAGGCAACCTCACTTTGTCCAATTACCATTCATCTTTTATTAGTCTGACTATGATGATTAATGATCAAGTCACCTATTTGAGCTAAAGACCAAAAACTATTAATCAAACAATTATGCAAGTTTTTGTTATGGAATAGTATAGGTGCTGCGGGTTTTCAGATATTCTCCTATTATTAAACTTAAATAATACACATCCATCGACTGCAGTTTAAAAGTTTCAAGATCAGCAATATTGCTATTAGTTTTCCACAGCTAAAATTGATTCTAAATTATTGCATTCAGTGTCTTGACAATGGGTGCAAAATCATAAATAATTTGCAACAAATTGTAGGTAAAACTGTATTTACTGTATTCTGGTGAACATAACATGTTCTATTTCCACATGAACAGAAATTTATCATATTGCAATTTGTAGGTTAATCTGCAGCTGTGCCGTCAACTAGAAGACCAGGTGCCGTTTGATATCACTTGGAAACCTTCAAAACAAATTGGTTAAATGTGCAGACACTACCACAATAAGAGGGACAGCAGCAAATGAAAATTGGTGAAGTATGGATATGGATAGGCAGATTAAATTTTATACAGATAAATGTAGTGAGACATTTGAGAGGAAAATACAGATCCAGCACACGGTCTCTGTAAATGAAAATTAAATAGCTGAGATTGATTTTTTAAAGTCCCAGATGTCTCATTAGTAGCGACATCAGTATATTTTGCGAATACAGGATTGCAATCCATAAAATCAATGCAAGATATCCAACGTAGCTTACAACATTACAACAGCGAATACACTTCAAAAGCCATTTATTGACTACAAAGATCACTGGAATGTCTTGTGATCATGAAATGCTATGCAAGTGCAAGTCTTTCATTAAGTAGAATATATATCAGAGGAAAGTGTGTTGAAATGTGACAGTGCTTTGATGACTACCACTTCAGTACTACATCCATTCAAGAACTATAGGTGGTGCAGGAATGAGCTCCACTGACGATCCCGATTGTCAGCGAGTTACAAGACAGGAAAGCTGGGGAATGACAGGAGTCAGGTGCTGACTCGAAGGGCCTACTCCTGCACCTATTGTCTATTGTCTATTGTCAGTTGATCAGACAGTATTGTGAAAGGAGTGGCTTAGATAACTAAGAGGATGAAAACAATTGATGCCAATAATTAACACTTTTTTAAAAATTAAGGTTTTCATCAAGTGAAAGGCAGTGATAGAAAAGATAGTTCAATGAATTAAATGAAAGAAAAATAAGAAAAGTCTTCTCTAATATTCTGAAACTTATATTTGCTTTGTTTCAAACTCGAGGTTATTGTCTCGAAGCCAGTGAAACCTGCAAACTAATATCCAACTCAAAGGAACGGACTTTTCACAAATACCATCGACTATAAATATCATAAAGGGGTGGGGATACTGAAAGCAGCTAATCTGAGAACATGGAATGTGTGTATTGTTGAAAGAAAACTGGAAGAAAGATACAGAAAGATACAGAAAATGTCAAAGTCTCAACAAAGACCAAAGACCGACAGACAATTTTCCAATTCTCTGGTGCAAATCCTCCAAGTATTACAAGGGTGCAAAACATGTACAGTAACTCCATACTTATCGGGTGTTTGAAAATGGCAGTGGATAGTCAAAATATTCAAAGCTATCCAGAGAATAAAGCTAAGACTGCAGAGGAAAACAAAGCAAATTACTTCCAGAAGGATTTCCAGATGCTCCTGTGTGGTTTCCCCTAGGCCAATGATCCACTCTGAGGCAATTGTTTGCTTTGTCCAACAATTTCACTCGATTGGCATCCCTCAGGGAGTTCTCATGTTTGCAAATCAAACCTGCGGTTGAACCCCCAATACTTACTTTGTGGTTGACATCTGACAAGTGGACTGGCATTCTAACTGGAGGATAATGCTTGGTTCTTTGTACAATTGCCACAAGAAAACATTTGGAGCAGACTTGGCATTAAGATACCCATTTTATGTTGAATTGATTTTGTAGTAGGCAAATGTCTCCATAACATCCACCTGTCAAACTTGTTTTCACCAACTCTCTATCCAGACTATCTGGTGAGAAGAGATAATTTGCTGATATTATCATACAGAGATGTATCTTATTCCTAAAACCGTCACAGAAGAATGGGCAAAAGGCCAAGGAGTCCCGTACATTATCAGCACTGATCTAATATAGCTACATCAGACATAGGAGGGTTGATCGCTGGGCTGCTTGCGCAAAAGAAATTGAAATAACAACCAGGATGAAGAACCACAGTAATGGCTTTCAGCTGGTGAATAAAAAAGTTATATTATGTAACCTAAAATTAGGAATTCAAGGGTTGATTACAATACTAATAATTTCAGTCAGAAGAAGCCTTCGGCCTATTTTGCAAATGTTTCAAAGTATAACTTCTTCCAATGTTAATCCCCACACCAGAAAAACACATTTCTAACTCAGAGAGGTAACTGTTGTCCAGTTACAACATAAGCTCTCTTGATGAAAAATTAGGACACAGGATAAACATACGTAAGCAACAGAGGGTCAACGCTGTGGTGGACACTGCCCGGTCCATCACAGGTACTGACCTCCACATCATCGTCAGGGTCTATACCACACTGAAGAAAGACACGAAAAGCTGGAGTAACTCAGCGGGACAGGCAACATCTCTGGAGAGAAGGAATGGGTGACATTTTGGGTCGAGACCCTTCTTCAGACTGGTTAGGGATAAGAGAAACGAGATATATAGACAGTGATGTGGAGAGATAAAGAACAATGAATTAAAGATATGCAAAAAAGTAATGATGATAAAGGAAACAGGCCATTGTAAGCTGTTTGCAGGTTGAAAATGAGAAGCTAGTGCGACAGGTGGGGGAGGGATAGAGAGAGAGAGGGAAAGCCGGGGCTACCTGAAGTGAGAGAAAATAATATTCATACCACTGGGCTGTAAGATGCCGAAGCGAAATATGAGATGCTGTTCCTCCAATTTGCGTTTAGCCTCACTCTGACAATGGAGGAGACCAAGGACAGAAAGGAATGGGAAGGAGAATTAAAGTGTCCAGCAACTGGGAGATCAGGGTGGTCACAAATTGCTGGAATAACTCAGCAGAACGGGCAGTATCTCTGGAGAGAAGAAATGGGAGACCCTTCTTCAGACCTGAAACGTTACCCATTCTTTCTCTCCAGAGATGCTGCCTGTCCCGCTGAGTTACTCCAGCATTTTTCTAACACAACTGGGAGAACAGGTTGGTTCACGCAGGCTGAGCGAAGGTGTTCTGTGAAACGATCGCCCAGTCTGCGTTTGGTCTTGCCGATGTATAAGAGTCCACATCTTGAACAATGGATACTGTAGATGAAGTTGGAGGAGGCGCAAGTCAACCTCTGCCTAACCTGAAAGGATTGTCGGGGTCCCTGGACAGAATCGAGGGAGGAGGTATAGCGACAAGGTGTTGCGTCTTCTGCGGTTGCAGGGAAAGGTACCTGGTGAGAGGGTGATTTGGGCGGGAAGGGATGAGTTAATCAGGGAGTTGCAGAGGGAGCGGTCTCTGTGGAGATGGGAAAATGTGGCTAGTGGTGAAATTTCGTTGGAGGTGGCGGAAATTTCGGAGGATTATGTGTTGTACCTGACGGCTGATGGGGTGGAAGGTAAGGACTAGGGGGACTCTGTCTCTGTTGGGGGAGGGGGAGCAAGGGCAGAGCTGCGGTGTACGTATACTACACCACCATGGCGCACTTCCATTTCACTCCTACCATTGGTAAGAAGGTATAGGAGTCTGAAAACCGTGACAAACATGTTCAGGAATAGTTTCTTCCTGCAACCATCAAACTCTTGAACACAACACAACACTAACCTCAACTATGAACTATAGACTGCCTTTGGTTGCACTTTTGGGCTTTTGCACTAGTATTAAGGTTAGTAATTTATTGAACTTGTTTATTATATATTACCTGTGTGTATTGTGTTTGCAGGCTTGTTTTGCTGCTGCAAGAAAGAATTTCATTGTTCTGCTGTCAGTACATATAACAATTAAACCCAAGGTAGACACAAAATGGTCCCCACAGCCATCAGGCTATTAAACTTGGCTCGGACAAAACTATGAACATTAATAGCCCATTATCTGTTATTTGCAATTTATCAGTTTATTTATTCATGTGTGTATATATTTATATAATGATATATGGACACACTGATCTGTTTTGTAGTCAATGCCTTCTATGTTCTGTTGTGCTGAAGCAAAGCAAGAATTTCATTGTCCTATCAGGGACACGTGACAATAAACTCACTTGAACTTGAACTTGAAAATGCTGGAGTAACTCAGCAGGACAGGCAGCATTTCTGGAGAGAAGGAATGGGTGACGTTTCGGGTCGAGATCCTTCTTCAGACTGGTGAAGGATAAGGGAAATGAGAGATATAGACGGTGATGTGGAGAGATAAAGAACAATGAATGAAAGATATGCAAAAAACTATTCTTCAGACTGCTGGCAGGTGAGTGGGCGGGGCACAGATAGAATGTAGTCGGAGACAGTAAGACTAGTGGAAGAACTGGGAAGGGGGAGGGGATGGAGAGAGAGGGAAAGCAAGAGCTACTGAAGTTAGAGAAGTCAATGTTCATATCGCTGGGGTGTAAGCTACCCAGCAAAATATGAGGTGCTGTTCCTCCAATTTGCACTGGACCTCACTCTGACAATGGAGGAGGCCCAGGACAGAAAGGTCAGATTGGGAATGGGAGGAGAAATTAAAGTGCTGAGCAACCAGGAGATCAGGTAGGTTTAGGCGGACTGAGCAGAGGTGTTCAGCGAAACGATCGCCGAGCCTGCACTTGGTCTCACCGATATATAGAAGTTGACACCTGGAACAGCGGACACAGTTGATGAGGTTGGAGGAGGTGCAAGTGAATTTTACAATTAAACCCTCTTGACTCAAACAAAGATGTCTGAGAGGAGATAAGCAAGGGGCAGCTCAGTGCTACAAATTCCATGTAATTTTGTGCAACATAAGGTAGTTTGAAAAACTGGATTAATTTTCAGCAATGGATAGCATGTCCACTGAGACTGCAGCCTTGCATTTAACAATATAAGTGCTCCATTTCAGGCCAAACTTAAGGGCCTGTCCCACTTTACGAGGTAATTCACGATTTCTCCCGAGTTATTCATGAATTCTCCCGAGTTTTCCCCTTGATTCAAACTCGCAGAATGTTCGTAACGGGTCCGTAGGAGTCCGTAGATATATCGTAAACTAGCGTAGGTACTCGGGGCATCCTCCCGACTATTTGTTTACTTGTGGACATTTTTTATCAGACTGGAAAAAATGTCCCGACTTACCTGATGCCCCGAGTACCTACGGCTGGCATAACGAGCCGCTACGATATATCTACGGACTCCTACGGCCTCCTACGGACCCGTTATGAACATTCTGTGAGTTTGAATCAAGGGGAAAACTCGGGAGAATTCATGAATAACTCGGGAGAATTCGTGAATTACCTCGTAAAGTGGGACAGGCCATTAAAGCAAGTGCAGATGTGGAGCATACTTTAAGAAATTCAGAGAGAGCCTTAAATGATATTACACACAAATCTTCAAATCCTCAGAGCACGGAAACAGGCTCTTCAGCCCAAATCGTCCATGCTGACCAATATGCCTTATTTAAGGTAGTTCCATTTGCCATATCCCTCTAAACCTGCTTCATATCTCGACCCGAAACGTCACCCATTCTTTCTCTCCAGAGATGCTGCCTGTCCCGCTGAGTTACTCCAGCATTTTGTGTCTATCTTGGGTTTAATTGCAGAAGAATGTAATTCTTTCTTGCAGCTGCAAACACGATACACACAGGTAATATGCAATCCTATTCAAGTATGTTTCACTGTTCAATAAGATCACAGCTGATCCAACTGTAAACTCAATTCCACACTCCCATCTTCCCATGGTAATCTTTCAGCCCCTTGCTTATCAAGAATGTCTAACTCCATCTTAAAAATATTTAAAGACTCTACTTTCACCAGCCTTTGAGGAAAAGATTTTCAAAAACAAGCAACGTTGAGGGAAATGAAAAATTGCCCCATCTCACAAATAGGGAAGCCATGTTTCCTCCAGTAGCTCCAATTCTTGATTTTCACAGAAAAAGAAACATCCGCCCCATCTATGAAGTCAGGATCACTCAGGACTCTAATATTTAAATCGTTGCCTCTTTCTCTTTGAAACTGCAGTGGATACCAGCTGAGTCTGCCTGGCTTTCCTCCGTAGGACAATACACCCATTGTAGGTCTTAGTCTACGAAACATTCTCTGATGTGCTTCCAATGCATTAACATCCTTAAATAAGATGATCCATATTGTACGCACTAATCCAGGTGTGGACTCACCAATGTCTGATATCACTGAAGAATAATCTCCCCAATTTTGCATTCTAAACCCCCTTGCAAAAATAAAACAACAATGTTAAAGAGAATTTCATTACCTGTTATGAATATATATTAGAAGAGGGGAGCTAGGACAAGAATATGACCTCTCATGGACTAAAATAAAAGTCATTGTGTGTCCAGGGGATATGTATGGTATTCTGAATGAATACATGATAGTATTCACCAGGGAGAAAGATGGAGAGGATAGAGCGTCAGGGAGACGTACACTGGTTGTCTAGAAAATGGATTAGAAAAGAGGAAATGTTAGAGATACTGAAGCACATTTAAGGCAGCAAATCCCCAGGGCATGATGAAATGTATCCCGAATTGCAATGGGAGGCAAGGGAGGAGATTGTAGGAGCTTAAACTGACATTTGTGCATCATCTTTAGTCACGTGAGGTACAGAAGATTGAAGAGAAGTTAATGTTGTTTGTATTTTCATGAAGGCAAGTCGGGAGAGGCAGGGAAAATACAGGCTTGTGAGCCTTACATTATCCCAACTATAACTGAGGAAAACAGAAAATAAATGAGTACAGATTTTTCAAGATTGCGCATACAATCAATATCAACTTCTGTTTATGGACAGTTGTCATGAGGTGGATGGACTGAAGAATGGCTTTTCTGAAGGCGAGGATCTCAAGAGGAAGCCAAGAACCACCTTCCACTTTGAACATCTGGCTGAACAAGGTTGTGACTGCTTCAGTCTTGTATTGGCACTCACGTGCTGGGCTGCGCCCTTCTGCTGTTTAATTGTCCACCACCACTGACAACCAGATGAGGCACGAGTGTGGAGCTTTGGTCTACCTACTGATTGCAGGATCCCTTAACTCAGTCTGACTTACACTGTTTTCCTCAGGTCTGTGATCACCAGAGCCTTAGTTTAATTTAGTTTAGAGGTACACCATAGAAACAGGCACTTTGGCTCACCAAGTCCACGCTGACCATCAATCACCCGATCAAACTAGTTCTACGTTATCCCACTTTCTCATCCACTCTCCTCACATTAGGGGTGATTTTATGATTTTATAGAAGCCAATTAACCTACAACCCCACGTCTTTGGGATGTGGGAGGAAACTAATGCATCCGCATGGTCACAGGAACAACATGCAAGCAGCACACGGACAGCACACGGACAGGATTCGAATCTTGTGCAGTGAGGCAGCAGCTCTGCCAGCTGCACCACTTTGTTCCCTTACTATTCCTCATTCTGCAGTCTCTTTCATCCTTTACCTACTAACCCTGTACTATCAATTTATTAATTTTCTCTCTCTGTCCCACCCATTCTTTGATCTTTTCGTTTTGACATGACCCTAATTTTCTCAATGATGTCGCTGATGCTAATCTGCATTAATTGGACATCATTTTGCTGACATTCTACCTCTTCTCAAATCATTTGACAGCTCAAGAATAATTCCTACCAATATTTTAAAGGAGATAAAACATCAAAAAGTTGGAGCTTTAAAAACAGGATACCTCTGCTCTAATCTGAACAGTTGAATAGCACCAAGTTACATTTAAACCAATGTGCCCAATCCTTTTGAATAAATGCCCCACTTACTCATTCTCAATGAAATATGCACACACCTGTAATGCTAGTTGATATTACAGGATGCTCCTCTTAAGAATTGGACTTTCGGGATGGATTTTATGAACTAACTTGTTTATCCTATTATGGCTCTCAAACTCTCCCCACCTCTGGAGTCGAGGCTGGGAACAACTGCTCTAAATAATCCCATGCCTCTAAAAACATCACCAAAATCAATTATGCAAGGAAAGAATTCCTGAACCCCGGTGTAAACAAACAGGTTATATGCGGCCAGTTAAAGTATTCTTTTGCTGGATAGACACACTGGAAGTCACGGGGTAGGAAAGTCATTCCCCAGTAAGCTCAGGGATGACGATATTGTTAAACAAAAGGAATTTTAGATGGGTATCCTGGAATCAACTGGCGCCAGAAATTAAGATAGCTAAAATGAAATCAGTGCAAGACTAAATGTTGCAGCATGCCAAGGAAAACTTCAAATCCCAACCCAGAGGGCATGTGGATGGAAGAAATCCGATAGGGGACTGACTTTCCAAGCGACCCCCTCCTCAGCTCCAGCTCCACCACCCTCCTCCCGACCCCCAATCCTCTGTTCACAGGCAGAGCAACTCAAGATGACCCATTCCACCTGGAGCCAAAATCCTCCTTGCAGCCTTCAACGGAAGAAATCAGAATGATCTGACCCAAGGTGAAATCTCAAACAAATGAAATGAATATTTAACAGAGGCAACTGGAGGCAAAATTTTAATTAATATAATGCATCAGTCAGAACAGTGAGGCACTTGTACATTCAAATTAAAACTTGAGGGGCGATCAGGAAAAAAAACAGCTCACCAGATTGCTAAGCTTTACTTAATTTTAATACATTCAGGCAGGGGTAGGAACTGTAATAAATTTGATTGTATTTATTTTAAAGCATTTGGTCCATGTACTTGCCCTATATTCACTTATCTAATATAGAGGAGAAACTCGATAAAGCTGCATTATAGGGATAAGATGTGATACCCACTCCTGGTGGTCAGAGAAATTTGTGGGCATCGTCCGAATTATCGTGCTCTGCCAGAGCTGATCATGCTTCACTGCATTTAACACTGATGTGTGTTTTTTCAGTGTCAAGCAATGTATGGAGCAATCCAGAAATAATCATGGCCACACTTGTTAATGCTCCAAATGGTGTGGGAATCATTCCACAGGTGGGAAATTATTTGAGCAGAAGCTGGCAGATGACAACAGGGAGGGATGTCAACTGAGTCCCTTTTGATTCTGTTGGTAAGGCATTTAACACCAGTATAAAACTTTGGTTAAGCCACCTTTGGAGTAGTGTGCAGGAAGGAACTGCAGATGCTGGTTACATCTTACACCGAAGATAGTCACGAAATGCTGGAGTATAGGGGCTGTCCCACTGCGGCGACCTAATTGGCAAGTTTAGAAGAGTTTGCCCTCGACTCATACTCGCAGCATGGTGGACACGAGGTCCTAGGAGGTCTTTGTAACTCTCCTTCATGCTCGAGAGTAGTCCCCGCGTACTCGAGGCCTCAGCTAGGTCGCGCCGTTTTTTTTCAACATGCTGAAAAATGACGCCATGTAAAAAATCAATATTTTTTTTACTCGTAGGTTTAGTCGAAGTAGGTCATAGTAGGTCGGCATGTTATTCATAGGTAATCGAGGGTAGTCAAAGGTAATCAAAGATAGTCGAAAGTAGTCGTAGGTAGTCAGAGGGCGATGGTTCAAAGCAGGTTTGTGAGACATTTTTATAGAGAGTTGTAGGAGTCAGGAATGTGTTGCCTTGGGAGGTGGTGGAAGCAGATGCAAACGCAACATTTAAGAGGTGTGCAGACAGACACATGAACAGTCAGGATATAGAGGAATATAGACCATGTTCGGACAGATGGGATTAGTTTAGATTCACAGCCATAGTGGATAGCACGCAACAAAATCTTTCAAACAAATCTATCCCACCACACATGATGATAACAAACTAATATATGATTTGCCAAAATGATTCTGTGCTGTACCAAAAATGGGTTTAATAACCACACATGCCGATCAAGGCTTTACCTCATTTCCCAACAAATGCACCCTAAGCCTCACACACTGTCCAATGTAATGCAGGCCAATCACTCACCAAACATCAACCTCTATCAAACAGGACTCAAGAATCTTGTATCCCAAACCATCCATTCTAAACTTCGCAAACAAATTTTACATCTGACAGAAATTCCTTGCTATTCAATTACTGCAAGCACATGCACAAAACAGACAGCATGATATTGACAATACACCACCCACTCTTCTGTGGAGGGTGGTAACAGCAGACTTGGGAAATGGTAATGTGGGGGTAGGGGGTAGGGGGTTGGGAAGAGTGCTCAGAGGTTTTGCACCTCCAGTAGCTTACTGTTATGGAACTGCTGTTGCAAAAACTATTAGCAATACTGGGATTACACAGGGTCCCAGTATATTGGTGATTAATAGGAAGATTAAACGAGAACTTACCAGTTTGAAGTTTGATCTTTATTTTATGAGGAGTTACGATGAGGGATTACGTGAAGAAGCCCGCCAGCCCGCATGCACGGCAACCTTCAAAGCAGCGGTGTGAAATCACAGATAACAGTTGTTGAACTGATTATAGGAAGATTCGAGAAACTAGAACTACCACTTGACCTTTATGAGAAGAGGGTTGGAAACTGGTAAGTTCTCGTTTAATCTTCCTATTTTACTTCGGAGTCACGTGAGTGACTACGTGAGGATTTCAAAGCTCTGTGATTTCATGCCGCGGACATGAGTCCATGCCACACACTGCATTAGTTGACCAGAGATTATTGAAAATATGATAATGCACTCAGACACGACATAGATTTATAACATGCTGATGCTAATAATAAGCAAATAATAAGCAAATTATTGAATAGAACTTAAAATTGAGTTGGCAAACGAACCCGGCCTGGCAATCGGTTTATTATAAAAGGTTTGGAAAGCCCGCTCATTTGACTATCCTACTGTCGCTAGGACGCGGTCCAGCAGAACCTCCATGAACCTTGCTGCTAATGTTATCGCAGCCCTGGTGGAGTGAGATTTAAAACATCAGTGTTCACTCCTGCACAAGCCAATACATATCTAAACCATCTGGAGATGGTCTGCACTGAAACCCTCTTGTGTGTTTTTTTGTGGCTAACGAACATTGCCAGCTCAGTGCCTCTAAGGTTCTTTGTATCCTTAAAATGTTGATGAATATGTGTGACAACACACAATCTATGGTTCTTAGGATATGCCAGAATTCCAGCTTAGAGCCAACAGTCTGCTTAGTTTAATAACTCATTTACATAGAACGTTATTTTGTTGGTAGATATAACCATTCTGTTCAGCTGTAGCTTATGCAACGACTGGACGCGTTGCTCTGGACCAGCTCCATGAGCATAACTACCTTATATGAGAGCCGGGCCAAAGATATGGATGGAGCTGGAGCCCACCGGCGAAGTAGTGTTAACACAATGTTAATATCCCATACATCCGTGTACCTGGGCCTGGGAGAATTTGTGTTAAAGATATCCTTCATAAATCTGGATATCAGAGTGTGAGACCCGACAGAGTGGGTCCCGATCCCTGCAGCAAATATGATGAGAAGGCACTTTTGGCACAATTAATGGCACTATAACTTATTTTTTTGTCAAAGACCCATTTGGAAAATGAACTCCAAGACGTGAGTTATCCGTGCCGTATTACAGTATATGTTATATTAGCATTTAAACAAACACTTCCCATCTCCTGATGAGGAAATGTACTGCTTATTGGTGCTATCCCTCCAAGCTGCAGTGACCACGTCCACGGTTCGGTCTGACAACCCGAGCCCCAGGAACGGTCTTCTTAGAGTCTGCAAATCAATAAATTGATTCTATCACGCAGAGGGTGGCTTCCTGAGTCACGGGATGAACCAGCAAATTTTTGTGTTTAGAGATAACCATATAAGGTTCTATAATCATTCCCAACATCAGCGGGAACCATGGCTGCATAGGCCAGTCAGGCACTACGAAAATGCCAGAAGCGGAATATTGCTGGATTTTTTTGCAAGACCCGACTGATGAGGCAAAATGGAGGAAAGGCATAAAAGAACATTCCTCCCCAGTGTAGCAAGAATGCATCTATCGCCACTGCCCATGGCTGCCATGCCACATATTTTTGCAACTGGTGATTGAGCCTAGATGCAAACAAATCAATATTCGGTGTTCCATATTGAGCAACAATGTCATTAAATACTTTGTGATCCTACATCCATTCTGTGTTGTCATTGAATTTACGTGACGATACACCAGCGCCAAATGAGGTTAGGTAAACTATCACAGGATACTGACTTGATTCCACCCATGTGATTAATATATGCCACCACCGTAGTGTTATCAACTTGTAGTTGAGCATGCAGATTATGCATATTCGCACAATAAGCCTTTAACCCATAGAATGCCCCCAGTGTCTCTACCTAGTTGATACCATATAACTGAAGAATTGGTAACTCATGCACATCCTATCCGCCTCCGTAACTAGATAAGGTATTAGTAATTTCCCATCTTTGAGCACTAGCATCAGTAATATAACTGAAGGTTTACTGACCAAAAATGTTACTGGAGCAATGCTGAATACTGTTCGTCCACCATTGTAACTCTGATAGCTTCAGCTGGTAATAGCATAGGTCTGTTAACAATGACCTAAATGGTACTTGAGAGCTTGCTCCTTTGCACGTTGTAAGTTCTGATAATGCTAAGGCCCAAATTGCACAGCTGGAAAAACAGCCACTAAATTGCCAATTACACTAGCCACCTGACGAATAGAAGGCAGCTTCATAACAACAAGGTTGTTACAGGCTTCTATTAATTCTAATCTCTTGCCCCAGGGCGGAGTCACAGACATATTAATAGAGTTAAAGGTAAATCCCAAATAATCAATAATTCTAGTTGGTATCAACTTACATTTAACTGGATGGATGGGAAACCCCAATTTCTCAAATATTAGTTTCGCGGCTGAAACAGCTAATTTAGCCAAATACAGCATTTTAGAACATCATCCAGCTAGGCCTTAACAATGTGTTTTTGAACTCTGAGCAGCCCAAGCACCGGCTTTAGTAATTTGGTAAATAACCTGGGTGCTGAAGTTAGCCAATTTGTAATGCTTTAAACTGCTATCGTTGCCCCATCCAGCTAAATTTCAAATATCTCTGGTGATCCCTGTGAATGGGAACTGAATAGTATGCATCTTTGAGATCGATGCATGCCATAAAGCATCCTATGGAAATCAGTTGTGAGACAGAAACAAAGTTTTCCATTGTTAAATGTCTATACTGCACATGTGAGTTAAGTGTGAGTTAAATCAAGGATGATCCGACATCCTCCATCTTTCTTTTTTGGAGGCGCAGGGTGTCGTCGCCGAAACGATGAAGCTTTGCTCGTCGTGGGTGCTTTAATTAACCCGACAGCTTTTGCTTCCTCGTCCAGATCTATTACTTGTTTGGATAGATCTAACCTGAACAGAAGATTAGACGGCTGGAAATTGACTTGAGTTCTCGATTACCCCCTTTGTGTGTAATTTATGGATTTCTGCTTGTATATCCCAAACGCTTTTGTTTGGAATGAATAAATGCCCAGTGTGACTCCGAAGTAAAATCCTCCTTCCTAAAATTTCACTTCCCTCTCATCCCACCCTCTCCTCAGCATTTCAAAATGCTGACGGTGCACTGGGAAACCCTACCAGACCAAGAAGAGCAGCAGGGGCGGCAGTGGTGCAAGAGTAGAGCTGCTGCCTCACAGCACCAGAGACCTGGGATCAATCCTGACTACAGGCGGTACGGAGTTTATACGTTCTCCCTGCCACCGTGTGGGTTTTCTCCAGGTGCTCCAGTTTCCTCTGACACTCCAAAGACGTACTGGCTTGTAGGTTAATTGGCCTCTGTAAATTGTCCCTATTGTGTAGGATAGTGCTAGTGTACGGGGTGTCCTACATACTAGGGGTAATTTTATCGAGACCAAATAACCTACAAATCCACGTCTTTAGGATATGGGAGGAAACTGGATATGGGAGGAAACCCACGCAGTCAGGTAGGTTAATTGGAATTGTGTGTGTGTAAATTGTCCCTAGTGTGTGTACAATAGTGTTAATGTGCGGGTATCACTGGTCGGCGCAGACTCGATGGGCTGAAGGGCCTGTTTCCGCGCTGTATCTCTAAAATCTATACATAACTAAAACTCTGATCTTGTGCTCTTCTGGTTTGCGCAGTCTTTTTATTTGCGCAATACTACCACGCGATAGCACTACGATTTTTTGCCAGTTCACTCGCCGTTCTCCTGTGCTGCGAGTGCACCAAGTTTCATTCCGATCGGTGGTCTATTGTAAAAGTTAACGAGGTTTAAACATCTTTAAAACCGCGCGGGCGCAGATTGATCTCCTCTCCTGCCACTCAGCGCCGCGTGGATTGGTATTTTCCCGTCACTCCACGGAACGTTCCGCCTCTTCCTGCGGCATCGCATCTTTACTGGAGCTGAGGATGGCCGGCGGAGGTTTCCAACTGGACACAATTATCGGAGGGACCGGAAGCAACCCAGTCCGGCCGGGAGATGTCGCCAAACGGAAAGCGAAGAATCTGATCCCGGCAGAGGAGAACGTCCAGCGACCACTGTGAGTCCCCATCGCACCGCCAGCTCCAGCCCCTTCCCTTCTGGTCCCCCTCGCTGGCTCCTGCCCCCCTCCCCCGTGATACCCCCCCCCTCTTCCCCACAACCCCCGTCTTATCTCCGAGCTCTCACCCCCCTCCCCCTGCCCACTCTCCCCCCCCCTCCCACACCCCCCTCCCCCCCGCCCAGTAGTTGAGGCTGGGAATACCCAATCATTTAAGAAATCGTTACACAGGTACATGGATAGGACAGGTTTGGAGGGATATGGACTAGGCAAGTGGGACTAGTGTAGCTGGGACATGTTGGCTGGTGTGGGCGAGTTAGGCCGAATGGCCTGTTTCCACATTGTATCACTCGGACTCTACAAGAATGCTCTGTTTAATATTTGTGAGGAAACAAAATCTCCTTACACATTTATAATATGTTAACCAAGACACTGAGCATTCTGACCTGTGTGCTCAGTGGTTCGTCTGTCATGTAGGCTGACAGAATCTGTATAGGACTTTATAATATGCTCTTGAAACATTAGTCCATTGTTTTAAAAGATGAAAACTATCATTAAGACAAGCAATTAGCAAAGCCTGCAGCAAGTTTAAGGTCAGCTCCCAGTCTAGAATGTGCCAGTCGGCCGGCTTCCCTTATAAACATCTCGTAGTGCATGAAGACCTACAGGTTTCAGAAAGACATCTTTCACTGAGTTGATGATCAGTCTGGGGACTATCCGTGGGCCCAAGCAGAAGATGGTGATGTCCTTTCCCACGTGATGATGTGGACCGCACTACACATGTCCGTGTAGAGCAGATGGATCCAAGACCTGATTCCCTCTCTTCAGCCCTTGCTTGCTTCCCAATGGTATATCGGGGAGAGGTAACACAACCTGCATAGGGCCTTCGTAATTCCTCAATGGCCTCTGGAATCAGCTGGTTTTCATTCAACTCCCTGTCTGCCATTTGGTCTTCCTGTTGGTACCGTTCAAAAGAAGGCTCAAATCAAAGAACTCTGACATGAACATGGTGGGACTGAATGTGACTGCCATCGACTTAAAGGTGAAGTCTGTCCAAGAATGGGCAGCACTGTCCAGTGTCGACCAGATTAAGTGCGGTTGTGCTCAACTTGCAGGGTTGCTGCAGCTTTTGCACAATTTTGCACCTTTAACCGTTCCCATCAGAAGTCTGGCAATGCTGTCCCATCTACTGTCAGCATCGTCCAGCCGCATCCACAATGCAGTTCAAGCCACTGGCTGGGACATCTCCGGCAGCACTGGGAGATGTTTGAGGACAGCCTGCCGCTCACTCTGAGGGGCGAAGCACACACAATGATTAGCCTGAGCAGAGTGGTTCAGTACAATACGTCCACCAAAGGACATGCCTACCAACCACGTTTCGAACATAAATCGCCAAACCGCGCAGCTTCTTTCAACAGTGATGCCAAGACAATAATGAAAGTGTTGGGATGCATTTATTTATTCATCTACACATAACTAAAGCTCTGATCTCGTTATCTTCCGGTTTGCACAGTCATTCTATTTGCGCAAAAACGGTACGCGATAGCACTACGATTTTTTGCCAGCTTACTCACGGTTCTCCTCTGCTGCGATTGCACCAAGTTTTGCTCCGATCGGTGGTCTAATGTAAAAGTTAGCGAGGCTTGAAAATTGCACGTGCGCAGATCGATCTACTCTCCTGCCAGTCGGCGCCGCGTGGATTGGTCTTTTCTCCTGTCACTCCGTGGGATGGTCCACCCTTTCCTGCGCCATCGCATCTTTACTGGAGCTGAGGGAGGCCCTGGATGGCCGGCGGAGGTCTCCAACCAGACACAATTATCACAGGGCTGGAAGCAGCCCAACCCTGTGCGGAGTCAGAGATGTCGCCAAACGGAAAACGGAGACTCTGATCCCGGCGGATGAGAACGTCCAGCGACCAGCGACCGCTGTGCATCTTCCAGCCCCTCGCCCTCTGGTTCCCTCCCCCTCCACACCCCCCCTCCCCCCGCCTCCACATGCCCCTCCCCCACCTCCACCCCCCTCCCCCCGACTCCACACACCCCTCCCCCACACCCCCTCCTCCACACCCCCCTCCCCCCCACACCTACCCTCCCCCACACTCCTCTCTCGCCCCCCAGCCCCTACAACCCCCCTCTCCCCCCAACCCCCACCCACCCAACCCTCCCTCCCCGCCCCCACACCTCTCCCCCACACTACTCCCCATGCCCCCACAACCCCCCCACCCACCCAACCCTCCCCCCCGCCCCTACACCTCACCTCCCCACTACTCAAAATATCCCAACTATATTAACAACCCAAATGGCAGCAAGGTGGTGCAGCGGTAGAGTTGCTGCCTTACAGCGTCAGACACCGGGTTTGATCCTGACAATGCGTGCTGCCTGTACAGAGTTTGTACGTTCTGCCCGTGACCTCGTGGGTTTTCTCCGAGATTTCTGGTTATTTCCCACACTCCAAAGACGTTCAGGTTTGTAGGTTAATTGGCTTGGTGAATATGTAAATTGTCCCTGTTTCCGCGCTGTATCTCTAGAACTAAAACTAAAAACCAATAAAATGATTTTTAAACGTAGTTACATCTGCCCGCGTTGGATCACTCTGACTTTGCCAAAGTTTTGATGCTTTTGAAATAATACCGCAAATTTCTTTACATTAGGGGGAACTTCTTTACTCAGAGAGTGGTAGCTGTGTGGAATGAGCTTCCAGTGGAAGTGGTGGAGGCAGGTTCGATGTTATCCTTTAAAAATAGATTGGATGGGTATATGGACGGGAAAGGAATGGAGGGTTATGGTCTGAGTGCAGGTAGATGGGACTAGGGGGAAGTATTTTATTTTTAATTTAAAAAATAAAAAATAAAAAAAATAAAAATTTAAAAAAAAATGTAAATGTTCGGCACGGACTTGAAGGGCCGAGATGGCCTGTTTCCGTGCTGTTATGGTTATATGGTTATTTGTGAAGTCTCAAGAAAATGTAGCACATGGACAGAAAGCATCTGCTTTTCTTAGTGGAAATGATCCCAGTAGTTTAAGGACCAGGGGAGCTGACTAATACCATCATGTTATAGTCTCCGTCGCTGTGAGCACTGTGGCGAGCGTGTGGCTCTTGGCATCAAATCGCTCCTTGTGCTGCCACAGTGCTCACTGCGGCCTGGAGCATCTCAGTAGCCAGACGCCAAGTCTGATGATCTGAAGCTTCGACTGAACTTTTCTCCGCACGAAACATTTCATGCAATTGCAATATTTTCCTAAATATCCAAGCTTAATTTCATTCTACAGCACTTTCATTGTATATTTTAATAATTGTTTTGATGGATTTGTTTGAAAAGTATTCTTGTAGTGTTTTACAAGTGACTTATTTCAACCGATTAATGGTAGATAAGTGGCAACATTTTGATTCAATGCATATCCATGACCTTTGTTCCACTCCCCATAATTTTCATTGCACAAACACAAACATACCAACTGTAGTTAAATGAGTTAGTGTGTAGTGCGATTTTTAGATATCAGATACAGGTAAGGATCTTGCCGGCATGGTGCCGACTGTGCACAGAAAGCCTCATGGGACACCCTGAGTGTAGAAATTCTGAAAATGTCCTTAGAACATGAGATGTAGTTAAACAAACATCTGTGTTCATATCAGAGAAGGTGATGTAGCTCATCTGTGCATTAAAATCAAAAATTCCATTTACAATATTGCGCCCTAAAAATAAATATTAAAACAAGGACCAAATTAAATGATTAAATGAAACTTATTTCTGAAATGCTGGCACAGAGGATTATTGTCAGAGAAGTTCTGTTAGATTAAACTCTTTCAAATTAGTAAATCCAAAAGATGAATCAAGTCTGCAAGGAATTGATACACCTTTGATAAAATGAAACAGTCAAAAAGAATGGGGATTTAGCTCTGAAACTGTACACAGTTTTCGGAAGAAGGGTCCCTACACGAAATGTCACCTGTCCATTTCCTCCACAGATGCTGCCCGGCCCACTGTGCACCTCCAGCACTTAATGTTTTGCTCAAGATTCCAGCAACTGAAGTTCCCTGTGTTCCCATGATATGGGCTTTTGTTAAATTTCAATGTCTAGACTGAAGTTCACTGCTGCTGTAACGGTGCAGACGACCTCTGGATCACATGCAGAGACCTTCTTGAGCACTCGATTATTCCAACACTTCAGCAAAATTAATTCAGGAAATTCTCTGATGATTTCACCTGAAAGGAGCAGATTTACAACCAAACAATTTCAGAACAGTCAAGGAAAGGGAGCTGATCATTGGCATGAGGGATTACTTAGTCTGGAAGATAGGTGGTCGTGAGGCCAATCTGAGCAGCATTAGCTGCTGTGATACAGGGGCAACCAGGATTAATTTTGAACAATTATATAGAACATCGTCAGAGGTGCGGACAGGAGATTCTGCGGCAGCAGGACCAAACTCCAGGATGACAGGGCTCGAAATTAGCGGTTGCCCGGGTGCCAATGGCAACTTACAGTCCCGCCGGGCAACCTAAAACCCATGCCATTTTGCCCGGCTTGGCAAGCAACTGGGACACCCGCCCGCCATCCATGTCCGGGTCTCGGCTCTCGGCTCGGCGCTAGCTCTCGGCTCTCCGCTCAGCGCTAGGCACTCGGCTCGGCTCTCGGGTCTCCGCTCGGCTCTCGGGTCTCGGGTCTCGGCTCGGGTCTCCGCTCGGCTCTCGGGTCTCTACTCGGAATGGCCGGCCGCCATGGTTGTGCGCACGTGCGGCCCTGCAAATGCGCACTGCCACGGCAACTGGTCGGCGTCGGCCACTTTCTCCTTCCCGTTGCATTGTGGGAGTTCTGGCCGCCATTGCTGTCCGGTCGCTGCCTCACCTGGAGTAACTCTTGCTTCTTGGTTTCCAGGTCCTCCAAAAATATTCGAAATGGAATTTAAACTGGTGGACCCACCACCACCAAACTCCAAACTGAAAAATTGCATTTTATCTGTTTATTTATTGTGTATATATATGGTCTATAGTATATAGACACACTGAACTTTTATCTCCTGTTCTGTATTATGTTTACATATTCTGTTGTGCTGCAGCAAGCAAGAATTCCATTGTCCTATCTGGGACACATGACAATAAAACTCCCTTGACTCTTGACTTGGACTTAAGCAAAAAAGGGTTCTTGGGAGAAAATAAAAACTACCTTAAATTTAGTTGCGTCTGGTTGGTACCTATGGTAGGGTGAAGACTATTCCATGCATTAATTGTGCGGGGGAACTCCATGGAACAGCCAGCATCTCTGGATAGAAAAAAATGGGTGACCTTTCGGGTAGAAACCATTCTTTACATTTCCTCTGGTTTTAGTATTTTTAGTTTAATTTAAAGATACAGTGTGGAAACAGGCCCTTCGGCCCACCGAGTCCACGCCGACCACCGATCACCCGTATTCTAGTTCTATCCCACACATCAGCAACGTAAGTCAAGAGTGTTTTATTCTCTCACGTCCCAGTTAGAACAATGAAATCCTTACTTGTAGCAGCACAACAGAATATGTAAACATAGTACTTTGTAAGCAATGTTATAAATGAGAAAACAAAACTCCATACAGACAGCACCCATATTCAGGATCAATTCTGGGTCTCTGGCAATTTTAGGCAGCAAACTTATGGCCAATGTACTGCCCCAATAGCCTTGAACTGAATTAAAACATACAGTAGCTGTAAAAGGGGACATAGCGTCACTTAGAGATTTCAGACTGAAAATGGATAGTTTCTTTTTTTTTAGTAACCAAAGTTATCAACGTATAATTTTTTGTGTGTTGGAAAATAAAATATAGTGGCACAGCTGGTGGACTTGCTGCCTCACACGCCAGAGATCTGTGTTCGATCCTGTTCTCGGGCACTGTCTGTGTTGAATTTGCACATTCTCCCTGCAAGCGTGTGGGTTTCCTCCCACATCCCAAAGACGCATTGGCTTTGTAGGTTAAACTTGTCTCTGTAAAATTGCCCCTAATGTGCAGGGAGTGGGTGAGGAAAGTGGGATAACAGAACTTGTGTGAATGGGTAGACAAAAATGCTGGAGAAACTCAGCAGGTGAGGCAGCATCTATGGAGCAAAGGAAATAGGCGACGTTTCGGGTCGAGACCCTTCTTCAGTCTGATGTCGGGAGGGGTGGGGGGCGAGAAAAAGAAAGGAAGAGGCAGAGACAGTAGGCTGTGGGAGAGCTGGGAATGGGAGGGGAGGGAGGGAGAAAGCAAGGACTACCTGAAATTGGAGAAGTAAATGTTCATACTGCTGGGGTGTAAACTACCCAAGCAAAATATGAGGTGCTGTTCCTCCAATTTGCAGTGGGCCTCACTCTGGCCATGGAGGAGGCCCAGGACAGAAAGGTCGGATTTGGAATGGGAGGGGGAGTTGAAGTGCTGAGCCACCGGGAGATCAGGTTGGTTATTGCGAACTGAGTGGAGGTGTTGTGCGAAGAGATCGCCAAGCCTGCGCTTGGTCTCACCGAGGTTGATCATACGCTGAATAATCCAATCATATTTTTGTTTGGAAGTGGAAAGAGATAATAGAAATTGCATTCATTGCAACGTGTAAAAAGAGATGAGATACTGTATTGTAATTTTGCTGCATGTCATTGTGGTATATATCATGTCTTGATTGGTGAATATGTTTAGTTTGTGACTTTATTTGAAGCAGAAATAATATGTGAATGCTTCATTGACCATAATTCCGACTGGTAACTAGGCACTTCGTCCGAGCACATTATCGCACGCGTCATGCAAGCCGTCTTAAATGACCACCTAAACTGTCATTGGGCAACCTAAAAAGCTGCCGAGGTTGCCCGGCTGGCAACAGGGAAAAAAAGTTAAGCGAGAGCCCTGGGATAGTGTCTTGCCTCCCTGGTGCCAGGGTCCAGGACGTCTCAGAGCGGCTACACGGCATCCTCAACAATGAGGGGGAGCAGGCGGAGGTTGTTGTGCATGTTGGCACAAATGATATAGGTTGGAAGATGAAGGAGGTTCTGTAACAAGAATTTACAGAATTGGGCAGAAGACTGAAAAGCAGGAGCTGCAGGGTAGTGATCTCAGGATTGCTTCCAGTACCTCGTGCGTGCTCGTGAAGGTAATAGGAAGATAAGGGAAATGAATATGTAGGTGAGGAGTTGGTGCAGGGGGCAGGGATTCAGATTTCTGGATAATTGGTTTCTCTTCCGGGGCAGGTGTGACCTGTATAAAAGGGATGGGTTGCACCTCAACTGGAGGGGGACCAACATCCTAGCGGGAAGGTTTGCTAATGCTACACGGGAGGGTTTAAACTAGATTGGCAGGGGGGTTGAATCTCGTGTAGGACAGTGGCACGTGAGAGGCTAGAAGTTGGTATGGAGGATGGTGTGGGAAAGGTAAGTGGACAGAATAGGCAGGTGAAAGGCGAAGAGCGTGAAGAAGGGTAGGTTTAAACTGCACGTATTTTAATGCTAGGAGCCTGACAGGTAAGGCAGATGAGCTTAGGGCACGGATAGGAACGAGCGACTGGGACGTTGTAGCCATGACTGAAACCTGGTTAAGAGAGGGGCAGGACTGGCAGCTCAATGTTCAGGTGCTCCAGGAGAGACAGGGATGAGGGAAAAAGAGGACGGGAGGGTTGCATTGTTGGTTAAGGAGGATGTCACGGCAGTGATCAGAGGGGACATTACGGACTGTTCGTTTAGTGAGGCTATATGGGTGGAACTGAGGAACAAGAAAGGCAGGATCACCTTGTTGGGGGTGTATTACAGACCCCCAAATAGTCAACATTACAGACCCCCGAATGGCCGCGGGATATGTTTACAGTCGCCCGCCGGGGGCTTTGACTCTGACATCGGGAGGAGAATGGAGTGCAGGGGAGAGATAAGACTTTGCCTTCCATCACAGTGAGGAGGAGACTCACTGTGATGGATGTTTGTGTAAATTGTGTTGTATCTTTTTTAATTGTTTGTATGACTGCAGAAACAGAATTTCGTTTGAACTTAGGTTCAAACGACAACAAATAAATATCTAACAGGAATTAGAAGAACAAATGTGCCGGGAGATTGCAGACAGCTGCAGGTCAAATAAGGTTGTTGTAGTCGGGGATTTTAACTTTCCCAATATAGACTGGGAAAATCATAGCGTGAAGATGGGGTGCAATTCCTCAAAAGTGTTCAGGAGAGTTTTCTTAAGCAGTATGTGGAGGCCCCCACACGTGAGAGGGCAATGCTGGATCTAGTATTGGGAAATTGGGACGGGCAAGTTAAACCCCTGTCCCACGGTACGAGTTCATTCCAAGAGTTCTCCCGAGTTTGCCCTGATTCAAACTCGGAGATTCACGGTAATGGCCACTCGTCATGTTGAAAAATCTTCACGAGTCTTCCCAAGCTTACCTGCCGTTAGCGAGTCTTCCCGAGTACCTGCCGTTAGCGTTACGAGACGTCCCCGAGTTCCGACGTACCCGCTACGTTCATTCTCCGTGCTTACCACGACTTAGATTTTTTTTAAACTCGGGAGAGCTCTTGGAATGAACTCGTACCGTGAGACAGGGCTTTTAATGAAGAGTGTTTTGGAGGAGCCTTTTGGGACCAGTTCGACTAGGTTTAAGATGGTTATGGATAGGGACGGAGAGGGTCCATGTGTTAAAATGCTCAACTGGGGTAAGGCCAATTTTGAGGGTATGAGAGAAGGTCTCGCTCAAGTTGACTGGAGCAGGTTATTAGATGGGAAAGGAACACCGGCCAAGTGGGATGTTTTTAAAAGTGTACTGAAGAAAGCTCAGGATGTATATGTCCCTGTTAGAGTGAAGGGCAAAGCAGGCAAACGAAAGGAAGCTTGGCTGACGAGGGAAATTGAGATGTTAGTCAAAACCAAGAAAGATGCATGGGACAGGTATAGGCAGCTGGGATCAAGTGCATCCCTGGAGGATTTTCCGGAGCTACGGGGTAAACTAAAAAAGGAGATCAGAAGGGCAAAAAGGGGCCAGGAGATAGCTCTGGCGGGTAGCATTAAGGACAATCCCAAAATATTTTATAAATACATAAAGGGGAAAAGGGGAACTAGAGAGAGAGTGGGACCTCGCAGGAATCAAAGCGGTCACCTCTGCGTGGAGCCACAGATGGGCAAGGTCCTAAATGAGTATTTCTCCTCTGTATTTACCGAGCAGAAACACAGTAGGACGGAGGAAATTGGAGCAGTCACTGGAAATGTCTTGAGAGCAGTCAGGGTTACTGTCGAAGAAGTACTGAAGGTACTGTCGTGTATGAAGGTAGACAAATCTCCAGGGCCTGATCTGATATATCCAAGGACATTGTGGGAAACTAGAGAGGAAATTGCGGGAGCCCTGGTTGAAATTTACAAGTCGTCCTTAAATACAGGAGAGGTGCCGGAAGACTAGAGGGTGGCAAATGTTATACTTCTTTTCAAGAAAGGTTGCAGGGAAAATGTTGGGAACTATAGGCCGGTGAGCTACCATCTGTAGTTGGTAAGTTACTGGAGAGTATTCTGAGGGATAGGATATGCAGGCATTTGGATAGGCAAGGGCTGATTAGGGACAGTCAGCATGGTTTTGTACGTGGGAAGTCATGTCACATGCAGAATATTTCCACAAGAACAATTACAGAAGGGGAACAGGCTTCACCTCCTGTTCTGTCAGCTCCACTCTTAATTGGTTCAATGAATATTGCAAGTTTAATACAATAATAATAATAATAATAGATTTTATTTATATAGCGCTTTTCAGGACTCAAAGTCACAATGCTGATGATACAAGGCTCGATACTGCACTGGACTGTAATGGGCCTGTCCCACTTCGCAATTTTTTCGGCGACTGACTGACGCCCGCAGTCGCCAAAAAACCGTCAAGCTGTACGACAATCTATGACAGGCTATGACACAGTTGACGTCAAGCTGCGACAATCTGCATCAGTCAACAACACAATTTCCAGGGCCTCAACAGCGACAACATATGACAGCATTCGACAGCCTACGACAGCGCCTATGACATCCTGTGACCACACAGACGTCAAACAGCGACAGCCGGTCAACATACGTCCACCCGTGACACGATATGGCAAGATACCACAGGCTGCATCACTGTCAACGACATCTGAGGACAACAGGTTGACGCATGATGACGCATGATGGTGCAGGCTGTCGCAAAACGAATTAGCTGAGGTCATGACCTTGCGTCACCCGCAGGACAGCCTACATCAGCGTGCGACAGGGCGCCCGACATGATAAGACACGCAGGTGTTGCGGAAAGATTTTGAACATTCCAAAATCCAGCGGCGGCAAGGAGACACCGCGCATCATTACACGCATCACCCTGCGTCACGCCGCAACAACCTCTTTTCAGGCTGTCGCTGAAAATGTTGCCCAAGAGGGACAGGCCCTTAAGGAAGAGAATAAAGTTAAGAGCATTTAATGTACATATGCACCAGGAACAGAACAATGAAAGGTACACAAAAATGCTGGAGAAACTCAGCGGGTGCAGCAGCATCTATGGAGCGAAGGAAATATGCAACGTTTCGGCCCGAAACGTTGCCTATTTCCTTCGCTCTGTAGATGCTGCTGCACCCGCTGAGTTTCTCCAGCAATTTTGTCTACCTTCGATTTTCCAGCATCTGCAGTTCCTTCTTAAACACAGAACAATGAAATGCATACTTGTTGGTACATTAACGCAACAATACAACAAATAAAGATATAATAAACAATAATACAATGAATTACTAGTTATATTAGGTAGCCAGACCATAATAGCGCAAGGTGAAGGATGTGTAGAGGCTTCAGGAGGGTACAGATATACTGAGTGAATGGACATGACATCAGTAATACACTGCACATAAAGTGGAAACAACATGCATGTACAGCAAGCAAATAGGAGGATAAATGGTATAGAGAGAGGTAGGAGAACTGCTGGAGGATATTTCCCAGAATTGGAGGACTCAATGTTCATACCATTGTAGCAGATTATATTGTGTGCTGTGTAGAAGATTAAGAGATCACTGGGGGTAAATACAGTGAAGGTGCTTCCCCTCTTTATGGTGTCGAAAACAAACGGTCAGAGTCTCAACATAATTACTGGCCGTTCAGGACTGAGGTACAGAGAAATGTCTTCACCCGTGGGGTCGTGAACCTTTGGAATCCTTTATTTAAAAGGGCTGTGGAGCTCTGTCACTGGCATATTCGAGATCAACAGACTTGCTTCTCAAAGAATGTAGGTACTGGGTTAATAACTGGAAAAAAGCTAATTCTAAAATTTTGGAAGAAGGCTCCAATACCAACTATAAATATGTGGATTTCAAATATGTTTGAAACATTACACCTAGAAGAGATAAGACTCCTCCTAGCAGGTAAACCAGATCATTTCCACCTGACGTGGTCTGCATTTATAGAATTATTACAAACATAAGGTGCAAAAGTACTTTAAAAAAAAAAAATTGAGGTCAGGTAAGGGGGGATGATAGTTGAAGAGTTGGTATGTCCAATTTGCGTAATGCTCATAAAAATATTTGTTTCTCTCTTTTTCCTCTTTCTCTCTTTCTTTTTTTCCTAGGGTCTATTTCTTAACTCTTTTTCTTTTGTTTTTAATTTTGCTCTTATAGGGTCTTTGTCCTTTTTTGTTGTCACATTTCCTACACTTCCACTTTTTCCTTCACTTTCTTCTTTCTTTCAATCTTTTCCTTTTCTAGTGTAAAAAATAAATGGAGTACATTAATTGTAAGAAGATATAAATGACAAGTACTAATGTATGTGGTTGTAATGTAATGTACTTCTAATAAAATACAAATTAAAAAAAAAAAAAAAAAAAAAAAAAAAAAAAGAATGTAGGTACATTGAGTGTCATGCAATGAAGTAGCAATGAGACTGAAGATCAGCCATGATTGGACTGAACGGCAGAGTAGGCACAGGAGCTGAAGAGTCTACTTTTGCTTCTCTTCCCTATCTTCTGAAATACAGGTCATTCCCAAAATCAGGATGAGCATAAGTGCCTGATAAAAGATGTTATTGGATTATCTCCCCTTCTAGCCTGTGTACTGGCTAACGGAGTCAAGAATGTTTAATTGTCATTTGAACTGGGACTAGAACAATGAAATTCTTATTCGCTGCATCTTAATAGGCACTTAACGCAACAAATTAACAAATAAAAAATAAATTATCAGTTATTCTAGGTTATTCTAAGTAAAACAGTGCAGGCCATAGTTCACAAGTTCACATGTTGTAGGAGTAGAATTAGGCCATTCGGTCCATCAAGTCTACTCCGCCATTCAATCCTGGCTGATCTCTGCCTCCTAATCCCATTTTCCCACCTTCTCCCCATAACCCTTGACACCCGTTCTAATCAAGAATTTGTTCTCTCTCTGCCTTAAAAATGTCCACTGACGGCCTCCACAGCCCTCTGTGGCAATGAGTTCCACAGATTAACTACCCTCTGACTACAGAAGTTCCTCCTCACCTCCTATCTAAAAGAGCGCCCATTAATTCTGAGGCTATGACCTCGGGTCCTGGACTCCCCCACTAGTAGGTATGTTACAATACTTACCTTCAGCGGCGCTGCAATTCTGCTACTGGCCGTGTGCGCGATTTTGGCGCCTTTAAGAGGGGGGCGGGGTTAAAACGCGGGTTTCTCCTACCTTGTCCCGTATTATATTTCGTTGGAGTACAAGCGTTTGCTGAAAAATCGTTCCTACGGGCGTTTTGTGTATTTTTTATTTTTATTAAATCGACAATGTCAGCGCTGGAGTCATTTTAAAATCAGCTTCTGAAGCCGTCAACGCCGACAACGGGGATGGATTTCACACACGGGACAGGTAAACGAAAGTAGTTTATTTTAATGTATAAAAGTGCTTCTTAAGAAGCCTTTAATTCATATTTTTTCATGCGAAACGGTGATTTTTCCCCCCGAATTAACGGCAGAATTTTTCATGCCGATACAGGGTTAAATTCATCGCAAATCAACGTTCCAAATGATCGCGTTCCAGAAAACCTCACTCGCAAAATGATTTAAATGCCCATTAATTTACAGGTATTAAACATTCAATTCCTTCCATTTGGCCTGTAAATTCATGACAATGAGATTTAAAAATTGTTATATTGTGAATTCTTGTGTGAATGTTATTTGGACACTTAGGCTATTTAAAAATGTTAATCTATTCTTAAGAAATTGATAGATGTTTAGATCTAGTAATTGAATTTTGTAATTAGCTACAATTAGGTAACTAATTATATGCTTTAATTTCATGTCATTTAAGTAAGATTGTTTCATATTTGTTTCAGAATGCTTCAATCTATAATAACTGAAAATGTCTTTCATTATTCTGTAAGTTTCAATGAGGTCCCCCTCAACCTTCTAAACGCCAGCAACTAGAGGCCCAGTGCTGTCAAACGCTCAATATGTAGTGCAACTTCAGTAGTGGTGGATCATTTAAAGGATTGAAGTACAAAGCAAAGGAATCAAGAGTTTTCAGCGTTCCAAATGGGTGGAATGGTGACAGCCTGCAATGTAATGCCTGCTCAGACACTGCATCATTCTCTACTCTACTCACTTCGGACTCATAATCCTTGCATGAAAACATTTACAAATATCAACTATTGTCCCCCGGAGAAAGGGAATATCAGAGGAGACTCACTGGTTGATCGATCAAGGACTACATTGCTGGATGAAGAGAGGTTCCAGCAGAGAACCTGAGAGCAGCAATTCTTGTGTTTACAAACAGCTGACTGACCTGCTAGATCGAGCCTCACTGGGAGAAATGGAAGAGGGATTTACGCTTGTTCAAACAAATCTTTTACAAAAATATAATCGTCAGATGTGAGAACCTAACAAAAAGTGTAAATAAAACAATATTATATTAAAATAGAAAATATTATAAAGATATTTGTGCTAAATCGCCACAAAAATACTAATCAGTAATTGCACTGTCAAATTTTGTTGTTTCTTACTCCAACTGTTCTATTATTTTGGGCAATTTTTAATAAGATATGTAGCCGAAGTTATGCAGTGCATTGGCATTGCTCCAGGGAATTGGAATATTTAAAGATAATGGTCTGTCAGTAAGAATAAATAATTAAGCTGCGTTCTCTTCCAGCAGCCCATCTGGGGTGTAAAAGCAACAATAACTACTTTATTAAAACCCTTTTTTTAGCTCACCTTTCATTAAGGATTTACAGGTAATGCCATATAGCAATACCTGGCTTGATGCTCATTTTTTATCTGTATTGATCTTTGTAGGACTGATCTAAAGTTGCATTAAGCACAATGAACATTTTATAAATGAGACTGGTGAAGACACACACAAACACACACACACACACACACACAATCAGCATGTTCTTTCCTACCCCATTTCCAATACATCAGATTTAAGTCTAGCATCTGATTGCAACAAAATTATGTGAAACATACACACATACTCAAAGCTATTGCACCAACCACAGCATTGTGTACGTGCAGTGCCCTCCATAATTTTGGAGCAACGAGCCATCATTTATTTAATTGCCTCTGTATTCCACAATTTGAGATTTGTACTAGAAAATTGCACATTGTCAGATTTTAATAAAGGCCATTTTTTTACATTTTTGTTTTACCGTGTAGAAATTACAGGAGTGTTTATACATAGTCCCCCTATTTCAGGGCACCATAATGTTTGGGACACAGAAATATCATGTAAATGAAAGTAATCATGTTTAGTATTTTGTTGCATATCCTCTGCATGCAATGACTGCTTGAAGTCTGCGATTCATGGACATCACCAGTTGCTGGGTGTCTTCTCCGGTGATGCTCTACCCGGCCTATATTGCAGCCATCTTTAACTTATGCTTGTTTTGGGGGCTAGTCCCGTTCAGTTTTCTCTTCAGCATATAAAAGGCATGCTCAATTGGGTTCAGATCGTGTGATTGACTTGGCCACTCAAGAATTGACCATTTTTTAGCTTTGAAAAACTCCTTTGTTGCTTTAGCAGTATGTTTGGGATCATTGTCTTGCTGTAGAATAAACTGCCGGCATGTGTTTTGAGGCATTTGTTTGAAATTGAGCCGATAGGACGTCTCTATACACTTCAGAATTCATTGTGCTACTACCATCAGCAGTTGTATCATCAATGAAGATAAGTGAACCAGTACCTTCAGCCAGGGCTGGCCTTAGGAGGTGCGGGGCCCAATTGGGAACAATTTTGGTGAGCCCCAGGTTCCCAGCCAAGGTCTGTAGAACCATAGAAATATAAATAAAGTTTATTATAGACTTTAAATCTCTATGGTAGAATAGAAAGTAATCAAAATGTGCGCTTAAAAAGAGCGTGCGTGTGTGTGTGTGTAGAGAGAAGGGAGGAAGGAGAGAAGGGAGTGAGGGAAGGAGAGAAGGGAAAAGAGAGAGAGGAAGGAGGGAGGGAAGGAAGGAGAGAAGGGAGGGAGGGAAGAAGGGAAGGGAGGGATAGAAGGGGAGGAGAGAAGGGAGGGAGAGGGCCGGCGGCAGGAGTGGATGCCGGGGTCCGGGCGGACGGGTGTGAGCTGAGGCCGAGGTTTGTAAACGTTGCTCCAACCCCCGGCCTGGCCCTCCCTGCATGGTTCACCGCATCTCCCCGGGGAGAGAGAGGGGTGGAGCCGGGGCTGTATGCGTGAAGCACGGCGACTGGAGGGGCGGGAGCGCTGCCCCGGGACCGTGAGGGAACGACCCCCGCTCCCCCTTCTCCATTTTCCCTCACACCCCCTCCACGTCTGTCCCTTTCTTCCCCCTCCACCCCTCTACTCTCTCTCCACCCCTCTCTTCCCCCCCTCCACTCGGGGTAGATCTACCTGAGCCGAGAGTAGATTACTCTGGCGCGGGGCCCCCTTAGGCGCGGTGCCCAATTGGGAGCAATTGGTCCAATTGGCTTAAGGCTGACCCTGCCTTCAGCAGCCATACATGCCCAGGCCATAACACCCCCACCACCGTGTTTCACAGATGAGGTGGTATGCTTTGGATCTTGGGCCGTTCCTTCTCTCCTCCATACTTGGCTCTTGCCATCACTCTGACATAAGTTAATCTTCGTCTCATCTGTCCACAAGATCTTTTTTCCAGAACTGTGGTTGCTCTTTAAAGTAGTTCTTGGCAAACTGTAACCCTCCATCCTATTTATGCTGCTAACCAGTGGTTTGCATTTGTATTTATGTTAATGTAGTCTTCTGCGGACAGTGGTCATTGACAAATTCACATCTGACTCCTGAAGAGTGTTTCTGATCTTTCGGACAGGTATTTGGGGATTTTCCTTTATTATAGAGAGAATTCTTCTGTCATCAGCTGTGGACGTCACCCTTGGCCTGCCAGTCCCTTTGCGATTAGTAAGCTCACCAGTGCTCTCTTTCTTCTTAATGATGTTCTTCTAAAACAGTTGCTTTTGGTAAACCTAAGTTTTGGCTGATGTCTCTAACAGTTTTATTCTTGTTTCTCAGTCTCATAATGGCTTCTTTGACCTTCTTTGGCACAATAGATAATATACAATAGACAATAGGTGCAGGAGTAGGCCATTCAGCCCATTGAGCTAGCACTGCCATTCAATGTGATCATGGCTGATCATCCACAATCAGTACCCCATTCCTGCCTTCTCCCCATATCCCCTGACTCTGCTATCTTTAAGAGCCCTATCTAGCTCTATCTTGAAAGTATCCAGAGAACTGGCCTCCACCGCCCTCTGAGGCAGAGCAATCCACAGTCTCACAACTCTCTGTGTGAAAATGTGTTTCCTCATCTCCGTTCTAAATGGCTTACTCCTTATTCTTAAACTGTGGCCCCTGGTTCTGGACTCCCCCAACATCGGGAATATGTTTCCTGCCTCTAGCGTGTCCAAACCTTTAATAATCTTATATGTTTCAATAAGATAGCCTCTCATCCTTCTAAATTCCAGAGTATACAAGCCCAGCCGCTCCATTCTCTCAGCATATGACAGTCCTGCCATCCTGGGAATTAACCTTGTGAACCAAGCTGCCCTCCCTCAATAGCAAGAATATCCTTCCTCAAATTTGGAGATCAAAAGTGCACACAATACTCCACGTGTGGTCTCACTAGGGCCCTGTACAACTGCAGATGGACCTCTTTGCTCCTATAATCAACTCCTATTGTTATGAAGGCCAACATGCCATTCACTTTCTTCACTGCTTGCTGTACCTGCATGCTTACTTTCATTGACTGATGAACAAGGACCCCCCAGATCCCGTTATACTTCCCCCTTTTCCCAACTTGACACCATTTAGATAATAATCTGCCTTCCTGTTATTCATACCAGTGGATAACCTCACATTTATCCACATAAAACTGCATCTGCCTACTCACCCAACCTGTCCAAGTCACCCTGCATTCTCATAGCATCCTCCTCACAGTCCACACTGCCACCCAGCTTTGTGTCATCTGCAAATTTGCTAATGTTATTTGAATCCCTTCATCTAAATCATTGATGTATATTGTAAATAGCTGCGGTCCCAGCACCGAGCCTTGAGGTACCCCACTAGTCACTGCCTGCCATTCTGAAAGGGACCAGTTAATCCCTACACTTTGTTTCCTGTCTTGCAACCAATTTTCTATCCATGTCAGCACTCAACCCCCAAAACCATGTGCCCTAATTGTGCCCACTAATTTCCTATGTGGGACCTTATCGAATGCGTTCTGAAAGTCCAGGTACACTACATCCACTGGCTCTCCCTTGTCCATTTTCCTAGTTACATCCTCAAAAAATTCCAAAAGATTAGTCAAGCACGATTTCCCCTCCTTAAATCCATGCTAACTCGGACCAATCCTGTTACTGCTATCCAAATGTGCCGCTATGGTCCTCATGTTGATAAACAGCAATAAAAGTTTCCAAAGGTGATGGAAAGACTGGAGGAAAGACTCGGTGCTGAGAGCTCTCTTATACCTTCTGGAGTATGGAGTACAATTTTGGTCGCCTAATTATAGGAAGGATGTCAACAAAATAGAGAGAGTACAGAGGAGATTTACTAGAATGTTGCCTGGGTTTCAGCAACTAAGTTACAGAGAAAGGTTGAACAAGTTAGGTCTTTATTCTTTGGAGCGCAGAAGATTAAGAGGGGACTTGATAGAGGTCTTTAAAATTATGAGCGGGTTAGACAGAGTTGACGTGGATAAGCTTTTTCCATTGAGAGTAGGGAAGATTCAAACAAGGGGACATGACTTGAGAATTAAGGGACAGAAGTTTAGGGGTAACATTACGGGCAACTTCTTTACTCAGAGAGTGGTAGCTGTGTGGAATGAGCTTCCAGTGGAAGTGGTGGAGGCTGGTTCGATTTTATCCTTTAAAAATAGATTGGATGGGTATATGGACGGGAAAGGAATGGAGGGTTATGGTCTGAGTGCAGGTAGATGGGACTAGGGGGAAGTATTTATTATTTATTTATTTATTTTTTAAATAAATATTCGGCACGGACTTGAAGGGCCGAGATGGCCTGTTTCCGTGCTGTAATGGTTATATGGTTATACCTGCATTAAGGAGGCAATTAAACACACCTAAGCAATTACAAACGCCTGTGAAGCCATGTGTCCCAAACATTATGGTGCCCTGAAATGGGGGGGGGGGGGTCTATGTATAAACACAGCTGTAATTTCTACATGGTGAAACCAAAATGTATAAAAATAACCCTTTAATAAAATCTGACAATGTGCACTTTAACCACATGTGATTTTTCTAAATACAAATCTCAAATAGCGGAGTACAGAGGCAAAAAAATAAATGATGTGTCTTTGTCCCAAACATTATGGAGGGCACTGTATAACAGCAATATGCCAACCAACAGTATTTAGAAACAAACATGCTAAAATATTGTTTTAATTTTACTGGTCAACTTGTTCTTCTGTTCCACAACATATGTCTGCAGAAAGCAAAGTTGATAGTTAAAAGCACAAATGAATTAAAAAAAACATTAATAAAATACATTATCTTTCGAAAAAAAGCCTTTAATTTTAAGCTATACCCTTTCAAAGACGAAAATTAGACCTGGAATTTTGGCCAACCCACACATCTCAGAACGAGGGATTGCAGTCCTATTTTCTACATTGGTAACCTAGAAATAACCAGTTAGCCGATAAGTTGAAAAAATGTATACTTCATTATTCAATCCAATAGCAAAATCAATCCAATCCAATTTGCAATCCAATTTATCCAATCCAAGATCAAAGAGATTCAATTTGCACCGAACTCTTGGAATTTCTGGGTTAGTATTAACTCAACATGTTATTTCACTGAATAAATGTGCAATAATAAAGGATAAAAGTGTTCATTTAAAATAATGTGGATGTACAACCACTGTTTCCTTCTTTCACTGTAAGGAAATGTAGCATATGTTGATTTGAAATCTTAACTAGGCATTCTGAAATTGTGTGAATGATATACACTTGTAATGCAAACTCATTTTTGCTATTATTACTTTGAACTGCCAAATCCCCAAGCATCATTACCTTTGACTATTACAATCAGGCCTCTAAAATAATAATGTTTTGAATTTTATTTAAACAATGTAAAGGTTACTACATATAATTAAAAGGCAGTACACCTTAAGCAGAATTATAACTCACGGCACAGATATTTAATAAAAGGAAGATGATCAACTCAATTTCCTTGCCATGCCAAACAATATTTTGTTAATATACCTTGGCCTCCATAAAATGTAATTGCACCAGAAAGCAGACACGAGGAAGGAATTAAAAATGTTAAAGGCACCAAAAAAAATCTGAATGTTCCTTAGCTGCACAAATTTGTGCATTTTTTTAATGAAACGTTCCAAGTTATTTATTACTGGTTTCACCAAATATTATTAATATTTTTTTCTTGGTCAAGTCAGTCATGCAATCCAGTTGCTTTGGTAAGGAAGTTCATTCTACGACTCAAAGTAAAAAACTGCTCAGCAAATCTTAGTATAGGAATAATAAACTGCAGATGCTTGTTTACACAAAAGGACAAAGTGCTGAAATAACTCAGTGGGTCACATGGATATGGATGGGTGATAACATGGATAGGTGATGATTCAGATGTTGCCGCTCCCGGCGAGTTAATTCAGCACTTTGTGTCCTGTTGTGTAAACTGCACTTTGTGCTAATCATAGCACCTCAGCTGCAGATTAGCAATCCACATTTTTCTGTGTGCTCTATTGATGGAGCAAATTTTATCAGCATCAGAGGTGAATGAGGAATTTTTCACCTCATTTTTTCATCAGAAAAATGACACTGGAAGAAGCAAAGATATAGAGAGACACAAGGAACTGCAGATGCTGGGTTACAAGTGAAGTCACTCAGCGGGTCAGGCAGCATCTCTGGAGAATATTTTTGGCAAATGTACAAATATGAGGTGCTGTTCCTCAAATTTGCATTGGGTCGCACTCTGACAATGAAGGAGGCACAGGGCAGAGGTTAGTATGGGAATGGGAGGGGGAGTTAGTGTTTAGCAACTGGGAGAACACATCGGCCTCAGCAGACCGAGCAGAGGTGTTCAGCGAAGCAATCATTCCTTAATCATTGTCCCCTTTGATCTTTTGCTTTCACACCTTACCCTTCCAAATCTCTGTCTCCCTCTCCACTGACAGTCTGAAGAAGGGTCTCAACCAGAAGCATCACCCATTCCTTCTTTCCAGAGATGCTGCCTGTCCTGCTGAGCTACTCCAGCATTATGCATCTATCTTCCGTGTAAACCAGCATCTGCAGTTCCTTCCTACACATATAAATATCCTTATCCTTTCTGAATATGCTGTATCTTTTCCATGCGAACATACCATTGATTCACCAACTGACCAAACAGCCTTTCCCTGTTCAGTCTATCAAACCTGATTTTTTTCTATAATGGCCAAGTCAAAATATTTTCTGATAAGAAAACTAAAGATATTCCAGCAGTGATCGCTTCTGGAATGCACCATTCCTAATCAATCTTAATCATAAACAACATTGATTAATCTTAAACATAAGCTCCTACTCGTCAGCATAGTTTTTGATCAGTTATGCTTTTCATCTGTTACAGTTTCAATTAGAACAAATGTTTGAATTCTGGCAACAGGAATGCTATAAAATATCTACACAAGATTCGTTTGAAAATTCATAAGACATCTGCATGTCTTTTATTTATCCCATGATTTGTTTCTTATGATAAGTTTGTCAAAGACAACATGACATCAAATCTGCTGAATGTTCTAAGAAATTTTAAATGCTAATTTCACCTCAAATTACAGATTCCAAGGGGTATAAAATCGTCATCTGTTGTAAAATAGTAACATGTGCATCGTAGATCTCCTGAAATTTGGTTCTATTTAACTCAATATTATTTACAGTCCACAGCTAATTTTAGATAACTCCACTATAATCAATTTAAGAATTCTTGTTGAAATGCAAATTTACAGGGTGGTGAAGAAGTTCACAAAATATTTGTTGTACCAAATTCATAGTCCAACAATGCAAGTAGGAAACATGCTTAATGTGCTTGTACATTGGCAGTGAAGATTCAGCTGCAGTCCTTGGCTCATTTTGTCTGAAATCACAAGAATAAATGGCTTTTACTGCATATCAAGTGGGATCTGGTCAATTTATGCATTGCAGATGCTGGAATTTGTTGCAAAACAAAGCAAACTGCTGGAAAAAGTCAGTGTGTCAGGCAATCTGTGGTGGAAAATGGACAATCCAGAGGGACGGTCATAATCAGAAATGTTGGCAGAAATGTTGCCAGATCTGTCCATTTCCCTCACAGATGCTGCTTGACCTGCAGAGTTCCTCCAGCACTTTGTGTTTTGCTCCTATCAACTTATTATCGCCGATGTGCTGGAACCTTGTAAAACACACAATTAATGCGCATGACAGTGCTGTTAAGACATTGCATGTGTTGGAAATGTTTCTCATCTGAGCCAAGTCTGTTGAAATTTGAGAAGACATATTCTCTTGACTTGAAAAGAAATAATTGCGACTCTTTCTCATCTGAAAAACAAAGTAAAAATGCTCTAAAGTAGTATTGAAGGCATGAAACTCAGATCACTAAACTGGAGGTTACAGAACAATGACGGGTAAAAATTGCACTGTTGATGAATCCCAATGTACTGGCAGTGCGAAAGAACCACTGAATAGGTAAGTGAGGAGCTTGGGTACAAGATTCATCTCTGGGGCATTTGCCTGCAGTGGACAGCTCCAGTGCACGCGCACAGCTCCACCAGTGCACACTTCTACCATCTCGCAGATTTCAACCAGATCTGTTAAATCAGCAAAAATAAAAATGTTGATATCAATGAGATGCCACTTAGGGATGCAAATTGATGGAAGTCTTTGAAAGGAACTATGAAACTGCTTCAGAATGTGGCATTTAAATCCTGCTCAAACTCAAAATACTGACTGAGCATTATAGTTGCTTTGTAGAAACATGGAACTGCAGATGCAGTCTATAAAAGGGACCTGACCCGAAATGTCACCATCCATGTTCTGCAGGGATGCTGCTTGACCCATTGAGTTACTCCAGCACTTGGTCTATTTTATCACAGTTGCTTTGCTGATTCAATACTGAGCACGTTGATAATTTGGACCGCCATCAGTACTTTCTTTGGCAAGACAAAAAAGTGCCAGTATACATCTTTAAAAGACATACAGCACATGGCTGGAAAACAGAATAATGGTAAATAAAATGTAGAGGTGCCGGTATGCCATGCTAGCACGTGCCAACACAAAGAAAATACACTGAGCGCTATGTGTGTGTTCCCATCTGGCATTCTTGATCTAGCATCTACATATTCTTGCAATGGTGCTTCAAAACCCCTTGAAAACCCTTTACTGTTGAACAAAATGTTATGCAAGATTCTACTTGTATTCAGATTGTGCTTAATTTGAAGCTAAAGAACATCACTGCGCCGGATTATTGAATGGGTTCAGTTGGGTGGGAATGACGTGAAATTCATTGAAATAAAATTATTCATATGTTATTTTCCTAGTGCTTTCTTACTCGTTTTCATTCACTCAACGCATTGTTACCTTTTCCCAGGTAAGATAAGCTTGCCTAAGATGCAAATGTGAAGTTTCGGACTCAATGTGCCCTAACTCCCATTATTCTGCTATAGACAACAACGTTATTCTGCTATAGACAACAATATTGTCTTGTCAATATTTGGGATTGGGATACATTGGGATATGGAGAAGATCGTACAGTAACACCAATGTTGGGAAGTTCAGTTAGCCAACTATAAAAGGTGCCAAAAGGAGACATACTTTGTAGTTGGCTAACTGCATGATTCCTATAGACTGGTATTTTCCCCTCTGCACTCAGTCCAGATGCAGGATCTTGACCTGAAATGTCAACCATTCCTTTGCTTCCCTGGATGCTGTCTAATCTACAGAGTTCCTCCAACTATAAATGTGTCAAGTGATCTTAGGCTTTATGGTCTCATAAAAATGGATACCATCTATAACAGTGGAATTTTTCTGTTTCATGTTACATGCTGGTTATAATTAAACAATATCTCCAAGAAATTTGAAACAAAATAGCTGTAATCAGGTGTACTGCTACACAAGAGATTATTGGCATCAAAATAATTAGCCATCATATTTTTAATCAACGGGAGCTCATTAAAATAGCTATTACACACTTTAAAATGGAACAAACATGAATAAACACCATTTAAATCAAGATTCCATTGCACAAGAGGTGGATTATAGAATTGTTTTAATGTTAACAACAGCAATTATAATGATTTACCACAATTCAATCTGCAATTGAAAGAAAAAAAATAGATATGTTATAAAGATACATTTCACACTAAATGTATTAGATTCCAAACTTTTGTTGTTGCTTCAGTAAAAGATTGTCAGTGGTTGAGTATTGCAAATTAGATAATTGGGGCACATTTTATGACTGATTCAGCATTTGCCTTTGAGGATTATGCTTGTTGAATTTAGTAAATGGGAAGTGAAGGCACTTGGAATCCCATGCCTTCTTCAGATCTAGATCTTTTATCCATATTCAGCTGTATTGAGAAATTTGCTATTATTAACTTGATTAATCAGCGGGTTCTGTTCTTTCAAAATGCTTACTTTTTGGATCCTGGAAGATAGAAGTGAAAAGAAATACCATACCACCCGAATCAACTGAATATATTATTTTTCGGATTCAAATCCCCGAAAAATAATCTGGTTGAAATGCATGTTCCTGATATAAATCTAACAACTAGAAACTAGTTGGATAGTGCATGAAAACTTTCATATTGAAATAAAGACATGTTCCTGCTTTTATTACCATATCATCATTTTCTCAAGGACATTGCATCAACTTATTTTGTAGTAATTCCTCTATTTTTACCAGATACATGTACATCATCAGTCTGAAGAAGGATCTCGACCCAAAATGTCATCTATTCCTTCTCTCCAGAGATGCTGCATGTCCCGCTGAGTTATTCCAGCATTTTGTGCCTATCTTCGGTTTAAACCAGCATCCGCAGTTCCTTCCTACGCATGTACACTTTCCTGGTTTAGCTAAAGCGAGCTAGTTTAGCTCCTAGGTGCAATCTCCTACAAGGTCCATTGGTGTATTGATTAAATTGGAAAATATAGCAAGCAAACAGACTCTTTGGACCATCGAGTCCACACCACCCATCAACACTAGTTCCATGTTATCACACTCTCACATCCGCTTCCTGCAGATTAGGGGTCAATTTACAGAGGCCAATTAACGTACAAATCAACACATCTTTGGGATGTGGGAGGAAACCCAAACCCAGCATCCAAAGTCAGGATCAAAGTCACATCAGGTCTCTGGTGCTCTGAGGGAGCAGCTCCACCAGCTGCACCACTGTGTACAGCTCTGGTTATTTTTAACACGTAACAGGAACATTAGTACCACCTTGTAATAAATTGGTAAATACTGCTTAACTAAAATAAAATGACACGAATAAAGTCCTTCTGCGATCACAGAATAAGAGCACATAACATGGAGGATCTTCAGAGACCTTGTTGTGCTGAGAATCCTGACCCACAACCAAATGGACTGAAATAAATTGTAACATGCACAATTTTCCAATCTGCTCTCAAAGCAGGAAAGACATTGCAGCTTCCTCTGTACTCTAATAATGTGCATTAATCTAAACTCAAGAGCATCCTTCAGTGTAACAATACTGTCTCAAATTCTTGTAGCCTGCCTAATTATTACTGCCAAGTTTAACCAAGTTTCTGGTCAAATGCATTTCACAAAGAGCCAATGGAACGTCTGGGCAAAGAATGAAAGAGGAAAAATAGCCAACATACTTCTTTGTAATAAGAATGGAAGTAAAGGGCCTGTCCCACTTTCACGACCTAATTCACGACCTTTTTTATTCGTGGACATTTTTCATCATGTTGAAAAAACGCCCTGACCTACTTGATGCCACGAGTACCTACGACTAGCATCACGACCTGCTACGACCTACCTACGACCTCCTATGACCTTGTGACGACCATGCTGCGGGTAAGAGTCAAGGGCAAATTCGGCAGAGGTCGTGAATTAGGTCATGAAAGTGGGACAGGCCCTTTAGAAAATAGGTGCAGGAGTAGGCCATTCGGCCCTTCGAGCCTGCACCGCCATTCAATATGATCATGGCTGATCATCCAACTCAGTATCCTGTACCTGCTTCTCTCCATACCCCCTGATCCCTTTAGCCACAAGGGCCACATCTAACTCCCTCTTAAATATAGCCAATGAACTGGCCTCAACTTCCTTCTGTGGCAGAGAGTTCCAGAGATTCACCACTCTCTGTGTGAAAAATGTTTTTCTCATCTCGGTCCTAAAGGATTTCCCCTTAATCCTTAAACTGTGCGCCCTTGTCCTGGACTTCCCCAACATCGGGAACAATCTTCCTGCATCTAGCCTGTCCAACCCCTTAAGAATTTTGTAAGTTTCTATATGATCCCCCCTCAATATTCTAAATTCCAGCGAGTACAAGCCGAGTCTATCCAGTCTTTCTTCATATGAAAGTCCTGACATCCCAGGAATCAATCTGGTGAACCTTCTCTGTACTCCCTCTATGGCAAGAATGTCTTTCCTCAGATTTGGAGACCAAAACTGTATGCAATACTCCAGGTGTGGTCTCACCAAGACCCTGTACAACTGCAGTAGAACCTCCCTGCTCCTATACTCAAATCCTTTTGCTATGAATGCTAACATACCATTCGCTTTCTTCACTGCCTGCTGCACCTGCATGCCTACTTTCAATGACTGGTGTACCATGACACCCAGGTCTCGTTGCAACTCCCCTTTTCCTAATCGGCCACCATTTAGATAATAGTCTATTCCTGTTTTTGCCACCAAAGTGGATAACCTCACATTTATCCACATTATACTGCATCTGCCATGCATTTGCCCACTCACCCAGCCTATCCAAGTCACCTTGCAGCCTCCTAGCATCCTCCTCACAGCTAACACTGCCCCCCAGCTTTGTGTCATCCGCAAACTTGGAGATGTTGCATTCAATTCCCTCATCCAAATCATTAATATATATTGTAAATAGCTGGGGTCCCAGCACTGAGCCTTGCGGTACCCACTAGTCAATGCCTGCCATTCTGAAAAGGACCCATTTACTCTTACTCTTTGCTTCCTGTTTGCCAGCCAGTTCTCTATCCACATCAATACTGAACCCCCAATACCATGTGCTTTAAGTTTGTACACTAATCTCTTATGTGGGACCTTGTCGAAAGCCTTCTGAAAGTCCAGATATAACACATCCACTGGTTCTCCCTTATCCACTCTACTAGTTACATCCTCGAAAAATTCTATAAGATTCGTCTGACATGATTTACCTTTCGTAAATCCATGCTGACTTTGTCCAATGATTTCACCACTTTCCAAATGTGCTGCTATCCCATCTTTAATAACTGACTCTAGCAGTTTCCCCACTACCGATGTTAGACTAACTGGTCTGTAATTCCTCGTTTTCTCTCTCCCTCCCTTTTTAAAAAGGGGGGTTACATTAGCTACCCTCCAATCCTCAGGAACTACAGAATCTAAGCAGTTTTGAAAAATTATCACTAATGCATCCACTATTTCTGGGGCTACTTCCTTAAGTACACATTGAACCATTTATTTCATTCCACGCTTTACTATATTCTCATAACCATCGCCACAATGTCTAATGATATTCTTAACCACAGCCAGTCCACAGTGCTTTATCAACAGTGCAATTTATCCAGTCATTGATCAGTAAGTAGCCTCTAGTTTTGTATTCACAACCATCACTACATTACTTCCATTCTCAGTGCTCAGTTTGGCAGTGCGCCCAAAGTCCACTCTCGAAAATTTTAATTACTAAAGACTATCTGAGATGAAGGCCTGTTTCCCTATCAACTTTTAATTACTAAAGACTATCTGAGATGAAGGCCTGTTTCCCTATCAACCTTTCTTTCATACAAAATGAATCTAAAGTATTCATTCTCATCCACAAAGTCCTCCAATACTGCATTCCTTCTCCACATCTGATTTGGTTTTGTGGTCAATATGCTAGAAGCTGGCACTCTTCTAACAACATCAAACACCACCCCTCTACCCTAGAGATCCTCGATCCAACCTTCATCTTGGAATTCTGTCCATGAGCTGCAATTTCACCTCCTCCTCTCCTCCAAAACCAACCTCCCAATTCTCATAGAAGATGGAGGTGAATCTTCAGCGGGATGTAAAGGCTGTCTTTACTTGTAAATCACTAAATTTCTGAATATTATGAGAATCAGGTTTATGGGGTTAGTGCAGAACGAAAGGCAATGCGATAAGAGATTAGTTATAGTCATGGAGACAGTTTGTTATACAGCATAGAAATAGTCCCATCAGCCAATCGCATCAATGCCAACCATGATGCCTATTTATGGTAACCCCACTTGCCTGCATTAATTCCATATCCCTGTATGACTGATCATTCCAGCCTAGATGCCACTTAAATGAAGTTACTGCTGTTGCTTCAACCACCTTCTCTGTAGCTCATTCCAGATAAAAACTATACATTGCGTGAAAAATGTATCCTGCAGATCCCCTCCTCCCTCTCACTTTAAATTATGTCCTCTTTGTAGACAACCCTTCATGAAAAAACAGACTAACTGCCAACACCATCTATCCCACATAATTTTACATACCTTAAAATCTCAATTCTCATCCCCTTTGATCCAGAGAAAACAGACCTAGTCTATCCCAGGTAGACACAAATGCTGGAGTAACTCAGCGGGAAAGACAGCATCTCTGGAGAGAAGGAATGGGACGTTTTGGGTTGAGACCCTTCTTCAGACTGATGTCAGGAGAGTGGGTGGGACAGAGATAGAATGTCGACGGAGTCAGTAAGACTGGTGGGACAACTGAGAAGGGGAGGGGATAGAGAGGGAAAGCAGGGGCTATTTTAAGTTAGAGAAGTCAATGTTCATACCGCTGGGGTGTAAACTACCCACGCGAAATATGAGGTGCTGTTCCTCCAATTTGCGCTGGGCCTCACTCTGACAATGGAGGAGGCCCAGGACAGAAAGGCCAGATTGGGAATAGGAGGGGGAGTTGAAGTGCTGAGAAACCGGGAGGTCCGACAAGGACTGAGCAGAGGTGTTCAGCGAAACGATCGCCGAGCCTGCGCTTGGTCTCACCGATGTAGAGAAGTTGACACCTGGAACAGCGGACACAGTAGATGAGGTTGGAGGAGGTGCAAGTGAACCTCTGCCTCACCTGGAAAGACTGATAGGGTCCTTTGATGGAATCGAGGAACACACCTACTCTATCCCATCTCTCCTGATAACTTAAGGTCTCCAATCCATGTAATAACCTCGTGAATCTTTTCTGCAGCCTCTCCAGCTCAATCACGTCTTCCTGTAGCATGGTCAACAGAACAGCTCATTGTGCCATTGGACTGAATGGTAGAGGAGGCTATAGGGGCTGCATGACTTTCTCCTCCTTTGGTCTCATATGTTCTTATGACTATTGTTAGAGACTGATGATCTCAACTGTAGGTTCATGTACTTGGAGTTCCTCAGGGCAGTTCTGAGATCCGACCAATGCCCAATCCAACAAGCTGAAAAATTTGTTAGTAACGTCCACTTCATAAAAAGCAGGACAAGTCCAGTCAGGCTAATTGCTGCCCAATTGGTCAACTCGCAGGGGGAATTCAACAGTACAATCAAACACACTTACTTATCGATGATCAGTTTGGCTTTCACAAAGACCACTGACCACACAACTGCAACACACCGTCGGTTCGTAGGCGGCATGCTGTGCCAGTGCCTGTGACTGAAATCAAAGCTGTTTTTTTCAAGTGTGGCATCAAAGATCCATGTGAAACAGGAACAAGGCACAATTCAAGTGTGATGGAATGCTTCCACATGCTGAACAAATGCTGCTCCAACAGCACACAAGCAGCACAAGATTATCCACAACAAAACACCTAATTTGGCTGGTAGCCCATCGATCACCTGAAATATTCATTCCCTCCATCAGCAGCACACAGTGGCTGCAGTGTTATCTACAAAAAGCATCGCAGTTGCCATCCAAGGAAGGTCTGCCCAAACGCACAACTTCCACCACAGAGGGCAGCGTTTTCAGACCCTGGGGAACACAGTCACCTGTACTTGACCCTTCAAACTGCACAACATCCTCACTTGGAAATATACTGCCATTCCTTCATTGGCACTGGGTCTAAATTCTGGATCTTCTGTGGCAATTGACTTAACGCCTGACCATCTCACAGCCTTTCCAATATGTGATTGAATGAGAATAATAGATCGATAAAAAGGGTGAAGAAATTGAACCAGATATGGCAAGATAATGAAACATGATCACACCAAAAGGGAATATTCATCATGGCTCGGCCAGTGGAGTGTTCGAGCTGCCAGGGAATCATTGGGTGGAGATGAAATGTTTGTCCACTTTTGTGAGAAAGAGCCAGTTCAAAATTGATCTATCCTTGGAAATAAACAAGCAGACCACAATTTTAATGCACAAATCTGAAAAGCAAAGTTGCATACATCAAGGTTCAACATATAGCCACATAATCATGACCAGTGAATGATTTTCACTTAAGTTCATTGAGGGATAAATGTCAGCTAGGACACAAAGAACGTCCCCCGAGGTGTTGCAGGGCCTTTAACATTCAATAGAGAGAGGGTGTCTTCTTAAGGTCTCTTCACAAAACAGAGCCTCCAACAATGCAGTGCTTTGACAGGCATTTAGCAACATTTAAAAATGATTAAAATTGAAAGAAAGAAATAATTTAATAAGATTAAACAAAGTAAATGTTTGTTTTCCTGATAAACTGGAGGCCAAGATTCCCCACTTTAATCAATGGGATAAATCAGGATTTATCTGGTCCCAGATCCCAATGCCAACTCCCTGGCTTACTGCTGGGGAATTCCAGACAGACCCCCCCCATGCCCCACAGCTTACGGAGCCAAGAGGCAGAGTACAGTGTGTAGGAAGGAACTGCAGATGCTGGTTTACACCAAAGGTAGATATAAAATGCCGGAGTAACTCAGCGGGTCAGGCAGCATCTCTGGAGAAAACGAATGGGTGACGTTTCTGGTTGAGACCAGTTCCTTTGCGTCAGTCTGAAGAGGGGTCTCGACCCGAAATGTCACCCATTCCTTCTCTCCAGAGATGCTGCCTGTCCCACTGAGTTACTCCAGCATTTTGTGTCTACCTTCGATTTAAACCAGTATTTGCAGTTCTTTCCTACACCTTTATGTCACCTATTCCTTTTCCCTCAGCGATGCTGCCTAACCCACTGAGTTACTCCATCATTTTGTGTCTATCTAGGCAGAGCACGGGGACAAATGAGCTGCCAACTGACACTCAGGAAGCTCTGGATTTCTACATTACAGGGCACCTGCTGGACCTCCCAGACTATCTGGAATTTCAAAGGCTCAGACCCAGCCATTCCAATCAGAACTATGGACTTCTGCCGATCAAGATTTATCTCAATGACTCCAAGTACAACGTAAATACATCTACACATTGATCCACAAGGCCAAAAAGATGCATGGAATTTATTAACATAAGGAATTAAATATTTTTGGAAAAGGAAACAGAAGGAAAGTTGAATCTGCTTTTTACAAAAAAAAACATACTTTGGAAGTGAAAATCATGAGCTGCCCATTCCGCACCCTAACTCAACAGCTTGAAAATGGGCAACGGGACTACGATGCAAATAATTGCACGCACATTTAGTGGCCTGCATGCAACCTGCAAATCATAATTATTGCAGTATCCAGGCATGCTGGACATGCTGTTCATTGGCCTGATGCTTCAAAGCAGGGTTCAACATCATGAATGATCAGCAGCAGTTAAATTACAACTGTAATTAAAACGGGCAGGCATAAAGAACGGTACAGCACAAGAACAGGTCCTTCAGGCCACAATGCTAGTGCCAAGCATGATGCCAAGACCACCATTTAGCTGTCAGCACATAATCCATATCCATCCATTCCCTGCATATCAATCTGAATAAAGATACACCTAGCAGCAGGCACTTCCAGATGTTCTATAACTGAGGCACATCTGAGAAACTGTGAATAATGAAGCCACACACTTGGGTTCCTTGGATTTCACACGCTGCAGAGGAGATTTTGAAAGAAGGGGTGGAATTGGGGAGAAGTGTCCTGCATTCACAACAACCAGGAGATTCTTTGGTTTGAAAAGCAGTAGGTTCAATGTCAAGAGTCAATCCAGTGTTCTAGATCCAGTATCTAAATATTACACACTATCAAGGTAATTTTCTTTATTATGTACCCACATTTTTATTGAGATTCGTCATTAAAACTATTAGCTAGATAATGTATCTCTAAAGGCCCTTTAACAAAAAAACTGTTGCTATAAGTAAAGCATGCATCATTTATCGAGCAACAAATTCCCAAGATGGTAACCAAGCAGACTGTTAGTATCAAAGAACAAGACTTTATTTTGAACCAGCACTGCCAGGACATTTCATCTGCTCAACACTAGTGTAGTTGAAGTCACAATACATGCGTTAGGATCAGGTCAGGATAAAAGGGAACTAACTGCGTGCTGGAATGCTGCCAGAAAAAGGGGATACTGTATATTGCTTTATTCTCCAATGCGGTCTGAACAAATCACCAATGACCTTCAATGCCTCACTCACATATTGTGACTTTGTGCTTCTATTTTACCATTGGAAATCTCACTTTTCTTCAGAACTACCCAGGAATTAAAAGAAAATCCTCGCTGCTCTTCAAGGGCACAGAATTGTATTCATCTCCAATTTTTTGAAGAATATATTGTGCATTATCATTATTCTCTGTCACAACCCCACCACCACTCTCCCATTTATCATGGTAAGTAACGCAGTGCCTGACATATGACATTCTCCACCTAGTTCCAAGGTCAGATCGTCACTTCAAGAAAGTGTGTTAGGCTGCAGGAAGGATTCATATACTACCTGCTCTGAATCACAGTGTCTCAACCCAGCTAGACAATGCATCTCCACCATACACTAACTCGAACCCATCTGACCCACTGCATATTCTGCCTGGCCCACACCTGGCACACCATCAGCCTGCCGCATCCCCTTCACCCTGGGGCAATCCAACAAGTTGGAGTTTTATCTTTCAGAAATGGATTGCTGGAACCTCTTTCATGTTCTGATGAGCATGGGGCAGAGATAAAATGGGTAGAAGCTGAAAGATACAGAGATGGACATAGTGCTCAAGATAACAGTAGATTGTATAACTGCCTCTTCTATAAAACAATGAAGTGCACACATTACCAAACACCCACCCTATCAAAATAGTGGGCCGCACCATGAACTCAGCTGGGCTAGCCGCATAAATCATTACCACTATAATAAGTTGGAGGCAGTTATTCTGCAGTGAATGACTTAGCTCCTGGCACCACAAAGCCTTTCCACCATCTACGAGATGAAAGTCAGGATTGTAGTGGACCTCTTAACATTGCCGAGGAGAATGGCAGCTCCAACAACCACCCAGAAGCTTCACAGCATTCAAACCAAAGCAGCTCATTGGGTTAGCACCACATCCATTGTCCAAAATATTGAAAATACAAATAAAACTGCAGGTGCTGAAAACCTGAAATAAAAACATTTAGGTGGAAGCATGAACATTGCTTCTTCTTACACAGATGCTGCATGATCCTTTGAGTGCTTCCAGCATCTTGTTTGTATTTCCTAAATTCCCTTATTAATCAGCATACTGTTATTCTCACCTATCCCATTTAAAACATGCAGAGAAATAAATTACCACGGTTTCTTTAATGACATCATCTGAATTTGCAACCTCTCCCACGTCAAGGGCCAAAAATCATCAGGCACGCAAGAACGCAACAATTCCCCTTCAAATCATACGAGGTGCTGACTGGGAAAGATACCACAGATTCTCCTGCAAAAGTGCTTTCACCTCATGCACTGCAAGAGTTAAAGGCAGCGGTTCATTCTCTCATGAGTCTATTGGATTGGGCACATTTTCAGCACAGTTGCCTCAGTGACCAAGTATTCCTTTGTATGTTATTTTTCACCAATTGGGAACCTGCAGGGTTTTTTAAAGTTTCTCTCCTTGAGAGGAATAGATCAGGTGATCGCACAGTCTCTAGCACAGAATAAGGGAATCAAGAACCAAAGAGGCAGGTGAAGATTTAATAGGAGCCTGAGCCTTTAAGAAACATTTAGACAAGTAAATGGATTGGACAGGGTTGGGGGGATAAGGGTCAAACGCACGCAGGTGGTAATGCAGATGGGATGTTGGCCGGTGAGATTTAAGTTGGGCCGAATGGCCTGTTTCTACACTCTATAACTCTATGACTCCTATGTGTTTAACATTTTCCAAACCTATGCTAGGTTGTGTACCAACTCCCATTCCCATAATGATCTTTCTATCCTCAGCCTCTTCCACAGCCAGAATGAGACCACACACAAACTGGGAGAACAACTTCTCAATGTCATGAACATAGAATTCTCTAATTTCAAGTAAACCTCACCAGCCCTTCTCCTTATCCCCATCCATCACCGTTCGTTCATTCACACATCATTCTCCCATCAACCCCATCACCCTGTTCCTTCCCTTCCCCCTTCTGTTCATCTTCCATCCCTCCCTCTCCGTCAGCCATTTCCCTTTCATCCTTCCTAAGGCGACAGCCCTTTGTCACCTTCTCCACCCATTTGCCAATGACACCTATCCTCCATCACCGACCAGGTTTTGCCCCATCTACACTTTTCTTCCCACCCCTCAGAATAAAGAAGGGTCCCAATCTGAAACTTCATCTGTCCATTTCCCTCCCCAGATGCTGCATAACCCTCTGATTTCCTCCCTGTTTCTTGTTCAAAACTGAACAAAAAACAATGGCTTTGGAAATGTTTTAGATCTCTGGTAAGTTGAATTATTTTGCAAATGTCCCAGTGAGCAGGTCATAAAAAACGGTTTATTTTTGCATCTCTCTCATTTCTTTGTTCTATATCTCTCTATATCACCGTCTATATCTCTTGTTTCCCTTTCTCCTGACTCTCAATCTGAAAAAGGGTCTCGACCCAAAACATCACCCATTCCTTCCCTGGAGATGCTGCCTGTCCCTCTGAGTTACTCCAGCATTGTGTGTTCATCTTCGGTGTAAAACAGCATCTGCAGTTCCTTCCTATATATAACAATTAAGCACTCTGGTAACCAATTAATCATTGGATGATTGAAGTATACTCTTACATAATATGCACAACATATACATGCCTCTACAATGGAATAGTTTTCCTTTCAACTGTCTGTTATCCTCACTATGAGAGTCTCACAGGAGATACCATATACGATTAATCCTAAATACCACAATAGTATTATTTCTGATCACTCCCCGTTGACTTTTACTTGAAAACTTGAGGGAATGCCAGGTATAAAATCCTTTTGGAGATTTAACACACAAATAGCTAATGACTCACAAGGTTACGAGTATTTAAAACCGCAAATGAAATTTTTTTTTGAGACAAACGAGACACCAGGTATTTCACCATCTCTATTATGGGAATCTTTTAAGGCATTCATCCGTGGAGTTATAATTTCGTATCAAAGTTTTCTAAATAAAAAAAACAGGACAGAACAATGGACGTTAGAAAAGGAAATTAAATGATTAGAATTAGGTAACGCAAAAGACCCAACTATAGATAAACATAATAAGATTACATTATTGAAATTTAAACTTAATCGAATATTATCGGCAAGAGTAATAAGATTATTTCAGATCACAAAACAAGTACAGTTTGAATTTGGGGATAAACCATATAAACTTCTAGCACGACAATTGAAGAAGCAAGAAAAGGAAAAAAACAATTATTAAAATTAAATCAGAGAACGGGGAACTATTAACTTTACCTAAGGACATTAATAAAAGGTTCGCTCAATTTTATCAAAATTTATATACATCTAAAACTAAAATAGAAAACAATAAAATTATAAATTTTTTAGATAATTGTAATTTGCGAAAATTTGATATTTTAGAACAAGAGGAATTAGGAGCTCAGATCACAAGTGAAGAAATAAGAGAAACAATAAAAGAACTGAAAAATGGGAAGACACCAGGGCCTGATGGTTTTAATAATGAATTCTATAAAAGATTTCAGGAGATAATGGTCCCACGATTACTTAAATTATATACTTATGCTTTTACCAAAAAGAAATTTCCAGAAATTTTAGCAGAATCTACAATTACGCTTATACCAAAAAAAGATAAAGATCTAGAAGATCCAGGCTCGTATAGAGCTATATCACTTTTAAACACAGATCAAAAAATTTTAGCAAAGATTTTAGCAAGAAGATTGAGTAAATATATTAATAAATTGATAAACCAAATGGGGTTTATACCTAAAAGACAATCATTTAATAATTTGAGGCGACTTTTTAACATAATGTATTCACATAAAGTGGAAAAGGAAGACTTATCAGTTATATCTTTGGATGCAGAGAAAGCATTTGATCAGGTAGAGTGGCAGTATTTATACTTAGTACTCCAAAAATTTAATATGGGAGATAATTTTATTAGATGGGTGAAATTATTATATGATAAACCAATGGCAAGAATATTAACTAATAATATGTTGTCTCCAAAATTCCAATTATCACGAGGCAATAGGCAGGGATGTGTTTTATCACCCCTGCTATTTGCCCTTATGATAGAGCCTTTGGCTGAAAGGATAAGAACATATCCGAATATTCAGGGATATAATACTAATGACTCTAATAACAAAATTTCATTATATGCGGATGATATACTTTTATATATTAGAAATTCAGAAATGAGTATCCCGAATTTACTAAACGTAATAGAGGAATTTGGCTCTTTTTCTGGATATAGAATAAATTGGAATAAAAGTGAAATTATGTCATTACAGCCCCAGAAAGCGAATCATCTATTAAAATTTCCATTTAAAATTGCAACAGAAAAATTTAAATATTTAGGTATTCAAGTTACTAGAAGATATAAATCATTATTTTATGCTAATTTTAATCCTTTATTAAATAAATTGAACGCTCTGATTAAATTTTGGAAAACGCTCCCACTATCATTAATTGGCAGAATAAATGCTATAAAAATTATAGTTCTACCACAAATAATATATTTATTTCAATCCATACCAATATATATACCAAAATATTTTTTTTTTAAACTAGACTCTAATATTACTAATTTTATTTGGGACTACAAAGCACATAGAATTAAAAGAAATCATCTGTGTAAACCTATAGATGTAGGGGGACTTGCACTGCCTAATTTTTTATATTATTATTGGGCAGTGCATATTAAGAATATCATTGGTACACAAAAATGCTGGAGAAACTCAGCGGGTGCAGCAGCATCTATGGAGCGAAGGAAATAGGCAACGTTTCAGGCCGAAACCCTTAAGAATATAATTTATTGGTTGGACTGCCCTTCTCAACAGATGGAATGGATAAGAATGGAGAAAGAGGATTGTTTTCCGTACGATTTAGGAGCGATCCTCTTTTCCCCGATAAAGTTGAATAATACATTATATAAGAAGAATCCAATTATACATAATATAATTCGAATTTGGAAACAAATAAAATTAACTTTAAAATTAAGGAACTTATCATCATTAACACCAATAGTGAATAATCCGGTATTTAAACCATCTTTTATGGATAAAACATATAGACAATGGGAAAGATTGGGAATTAAAAAGGTGGGTGACATGTATGAAATGAGAAATTTATTATCATTTCAACAATTAAAATCAAAATGTAATCTGAATAATAACCAATACTTTAAATATTTACAGATATGTGACTTTATAAAAAAATATATACCAAGACTACAGAGCATAATGATAGACCCACTGGAAGAAGCAATGAATATTAAGGTGGACTCACAAAAATTAATATCATATTTATATAATAGTATTCTTAATAGAGAATTGCCATCAACAGAGGCAATTAGAGAAGACTGGGAAAAAGAATTAATGCCAACAATTTCTAAAGAAACATGGGAAAGGTATTTGATATATATACATAAATGTTCGATTAACGCTAGACATAATTTAATTCAATTTAAAATATTACATAGATTATATTATTCAAAAGTTAGGTTGAATAAATTTTATTCAAATATTTCTCCCATCTGTGATAAATGTCTTTCTCAAAATGCCAATATCACACATTCTTTCGTTTCTTGCACAAAACTTCATGGATTTTGGTGTGATATATTTGATATATTCACTAGTTTATTTAAGATAAAAATGGAACCTAATATGGAAATGATTATCTTCGGAGTAATAGGAGATGGAAACAAATTAAATATATCCCAAATTTCATTTCTAATTATGGTTTAATAACAGCAAAAAACTCACACTTAAATTTTGGAAAAATGCTACTATACCAACACTCAAAATGTGGATTGGTAATATGTTGGAAACTGCCCACTTGGAAGAAATGAGACCCCTCCTAATAGATAAACAAGACCAATTCTTAACGAGTTGGTCTCCATTTATTGACCTTGTGGATTCATGTGGTGCAATAGTATCGTAAAATTAAAAAATTCTGGGTTTGGGCGAAAAATGACTAAGAATATAAAAAAGCATCGACTTGTGGCGAGGGAGAATCTCCTTTCTGCTTCACTTTCTTACCTATTTCTTTTCTTTACCTCACACTCACTAGACTATCCTTTACTCTTCACTACTTCTTTCTTTCTCATTTCTTTCTAAAAAAAAAAGGAAGTTGTAAAAAGAATGTTTTTTTTATTTTTTTTTATTTTTATTTATTAGAAGTACATTACATTACAACCACATACATTAATACTCGTCATTTATATCTTCTTACAATTAATGTACTCCCTTTATTTATTTTTTTACACTAGAAAAAGAAAAGATTGAAAGAAAGAAGAAAGTGAAGGAAAAAGTGCAAGTGTAGAAAAGTGTAGAAAATGTAACAACAAAAAAGGACGAAGACCCTATAAGAGCGAAATTAAAAACAAAAAGAAAAAGAGTTAAGAAATAGGCCCTAAGAAAAGAAAAGAGAAAGAGAAAAAAAGAGAAACAAATGTTTTTTTTTTTAGCATCACGTAAATAGGACATACCAACTCTTCAACTATCATCCCCCCTTACCTGACCTCAATTTTTTATTTTTTTAAAGTACTTTTGCACCCTATGTTTGTAATAATTCTATAAATGCAGACCACGTCAGGTGGAAGTGATCTGGTTTACCTGCTAGGAGGAGTCTTATCTCTTCTAGGTGTAATGTTTCAAACATATTTGAAATCCACATATTTATAGTTGGTATTGGAGCCTTCTTCCAAAATTTTAGAATTAGCTTTTTTCCAGTTATTAACCCATAGTCCATTAATTTCTTTTGAAACACATCAAAGAATGTTTTAATAATTCTGGGAACCTGTAAAAAGGTACCATCAAAATCTAATGTACTTACTTCTAATAAATAAAATATTTTTAAAAAAATAAGAAAAAAAATAAAACAAATGAACATAGAATTCTCTAGTTTCAAGTAAACCTCACCAGCCCTTCTCCTTATCCCCATCCATCACCGTTCGTTCATTCACATATCATTCTCCCATCAACCCCATCACCCTGTTCCTTCCCTTCCCCCTTCTGTTCATCTTCCATCCCTCCCTCTCCGTCAGCCATTTCCCTTTCATCCTTCCTAAGACGACAGCCTTTTGTCACCTTCTCCACCCATTTGCCAATGACACCTATCCTCCATCACCGACCAGGTTTTGCCCCATCTACACTTTTCTTCCCACCCCTCAGAATAAAGAAGGGTCCCAATCTGAAACTTCATCTGTCCATTTCCCTCCCCAGATGCTGCATAACCCTCTGATTTCCTCCCGCAGTCTGTTTCTTGTTCAAAACTGAAGAAAAAACAATGGCTTTGGAAATGTTTTAGATCTCTGGTAAGTTGAATTATTTTGCAAATGTCCCAGTGAGCAGGTCATAAAAAACGGTTTATTTTTGCATCTCTCTCATTTCTTTGTTCTATATCTCTCTATATCACCGTCTATATCTCTTGTTTCCCTTTCTCCTGACTCTCAATCTGAAAAAGGGTCTCGACCCAAAACATCACCCATTCCTTCTCTGGAGATGCTGCCTGTCCCTCTGAGTTACTCCAGCATTGTGTGTCCATCTTCGGTGTAAAACAGCATCTGCAGTTCCTTCCTACATATAACAATTAAGCACTCTGGTAACCAATTAATCATTGGATGATTGAAGTATACTCTTACATAATATGCACAACATAAACATGCCTCTACAATGGAAAGTTTTCCTTTCAACTGTCTGTTATCCTCACTATGAGAGTCTCACAGGAGACCTTCCTCCTGCAGAATCAGCCTTCTTCACTGAAATGATCTCTAACCCCATTGCCACAAACCTACAGATCTACCTTTATCGATAGATACCAATTTGTCCCAAGTTATTAGACATTATGAGCTAATTATTTTCAATGTATACATTTTAAATAAAATCTGGAGAACACAATTTGGTGAATAAAATGAAGTTATTTTATAAACTGCTGCAGTTGAGTAACATTTCAGGCTCATATGATCAGAGGCAAAAGTTATTACTATGGTCACTATTAACTACACTAGCAATCGTACAAATTTCTCAATTCACACATAAATTGCTGAATTTGCCAAATCAACTCAAATATCCTTCTGCATGCAAAAGGAGCAAACACAGTTGCTTTCATTATAATGCACAAGCCAGTGGCGAATTGGAAGGTTAGCCATTTCTGCTTTTTCTATAATTTAAACAACAGAATCCTTCTCAACAACTCTGTGTTTATTTCAGATGGCAATTCAAATCCCTTTGTTTCTTTATTCAGTAGAAGTAATGCTCCATGTATGTACTGGTACTGATCATAATTAGAAAATCGTCCTGCCTTTTAAAATACATTATGCCTTTGTGCCTCTGCATTTGCCGTGATAATGTTCAATAACCACATATTACAGAAAATGCGAAACCTTGATGTTTTAGGATTAACAGATCTAGTGGAGTAAAGTGATTTTGTACTTCCACAAAGTCCCTCAGCTCTTCCACTCTTAGAGGTCACAATAGGTTAAAAGGAGAAAGCTATTTGCTAAAATCCAACGTACATCAAAATATCTAGCCTTGACTCATCTCTGAGCAGAATACTGTACTCTTAGATGTGCTGTAGCCATAGCAACTGCAATTCAGTGACCTCGTTATTTCAACCTAATCCTGGTTTATGGTTGCTCCTCCCTTTTGGCTGGTTTGCCAGAATACATAATCATTGCAAATTAGTATGGAAAAACCCAGCAGGATTTGTTCTCAGGGTGACACAGGACTGGTCAAGCTGAAGAAAGTGTATCAAAACACTAGTTTTATCAAAGGCGCAATGTACAAATGATAGAGCAATAGAATACGTACAGCAAGAATCCCAGATTGAACACAGTTTGAATTTACAAGTCTGACAGCTCCTTTCTCTGCAAACATAGTCTGAATGTGATTCTGTGTCTAAATCTTTTTTTTTTTTAATCTCAATTTTGGGCTGTCAATTTTCTACTTCAATAATTCGCTGCTTTTGCTGCAGAATTAATTGGCTTCAGTAAAGACATTTCCCTATATATTGTTACACAATGAGGCTTGGAAACTAACCTCCGCACTGAGCTGTTTTCTCTCCAGTGAACAACAGACTCAATACACCTAGGATTTGGCAGGGTCTTTTTTTTAAATGTCATTCAGTTGCCATCTCCAAATTAAAATAAAAATGACCTGCTTTGGAACTTCTTACTTAAAAATGTGTCAGTTGCTTTTGATGGATACGTCAGTAGAGACAATTCCCCCCCCCCCCCCCCCCCACAAATTCTAACCATACAACTTCTATCGGAATTATTAATTAAATGCAGCTAAGCAACATAAAATTGATTCCTATTATTGCGTTAAATTAATTCCAGCATTCAAATATTTAGTGGGTGGCATCAATGTACAAATAGAACACAACTTGATTGTGCATGCAAACAAAATATGGATAGATGGCATTAGCCTGATTCCGCCTAAGCAGGTATGTGTACCCTGAAGGAACACATTCTCAATGTAATAATATTTTTGACTGGTAATAGTTTAACTAATTACTGCAAATTACATATATGACCTTTCATCTGGAACAGAGTATTAATTCTATCTCAGTTCTATTTTCTTTTATAAAGTGGAATATTTGGTGGAAGAAATAAAGTAAAAAATAGAACACTAAACAGATCACTGCAACTACCTTGCTTAATGTTTTTTGAGCAAGTATTGGCTGCAGCCTTGGCTTCTATTCAGAACAACAAGGCAGCTGTCTTTCATTATGATATGGTAACATGTAGGAGATAGTGATTACCAAATTTAGGTTATCTACAGAAAAAAAGAGTAACACAAAGTAAAACACATTTAATTGGAGAAAGGCCGATTTCAATGGGATAAGTGTGGATCAGGTCCAAGTGAATGTAAAGAAACCAAATTGTAACAGAGCAATGGACTAGGCACGGTTGAAACGCATTCCTGTGGGGTTAAGGAGAACTAACAAATCCTGAACTCCAAGAATGATGAAATAGTTACATAATAAGGTTATACAATGCATTCAGAAAGTATTCAGACCCCATCACTTTTTCCACATTTTGTTACGGTACAGCCTTATTTTAAAATGGATTAAAATTTTTTTTTTAATTATCAATCCACACACAATACACCAGAATGAAGAAGCGAAAACAGTTGTTTAGAAATTTTTGCAAAGTAATTAAAAAGAAATAACTGAAATATCACATTTACATAAGTATTCAGAACCTTTGCTATGACACTCATAATTGTCCGAAGACCTCCAAGACAGGAATGTGTTAAGCCACAGATCTGGGGAAAGGTATAAATCAATTTCTGCAGCATTGCAGGTCCCGAAGAGCACAGTGGTGTCCGTCATTCTTAAATGGACCAACTTTGGAACCACCAGGACTCTTCATAGAGCTGGCCGCCCAGCCAAACTGAGCAATCGGGGGAGAAGGGCCTTGGTCAGGGAGTTGACCAAGAACCCGATGGTCAGTCTGACAGAGCTCCAGCGTTCCTCTGTGGAGATGGGAGAACCTTCCAGAAGGACAACTATATCTGCAGCACCACCATTCAGGCCTTTATGGTAGAGTGGCCAGACGGAAGCCACTCCTCAGTAAAAGGCCCGCTTGGAATTTGCCAAAATGTACCTAAAGGACCGTCAGACCATGAGAAACAAGATTCTCTGGTCCGATTAAACCAAGATTGAACTCTTTGGCCTGTTTGCCAAGCATCACGTCTGGAGGAAACCAGGCACCGCTCATCACCTGGCCTATACCATACCTACGGTGAAGCATGGTGGTGGGTGCATCACGCTGTGGGGATGATTTTCAGCGGCAGGAACTGGGAGACTAGTCAATACAATACAATACAATACAAAGCACTTTATTCGTCCCCGAGGGGCAATTTAAAAGGGCGCATTGCAGTAGCTTCTAAAAAAAAAGAGACACAATCAACAAACATAAGCAGCACGCATACTGCACAATCAACCAACACACGCATCTCACAGACACACTGCACAATCACACAACACACACAGCACATCTACATTCAACACATAGTAATAATCTTCAACACATAGTAACATCCTCTAAAGTGCTTCCTTACTGCTTCAACCAGAAAGTGCCTATAGAAGGCCATTTCACTTCACATGTTCGAGTCAGTGATCAGCATTAAAAAGCAGGACAGCCCTGGGGATGAAGGTTGCCTTCCTCCTCTGTGTCCGGCAACCCGGACAGCGAAGTCTGCGTCCTGAGGGGAGCCACTCAAACTCAGGAAACAGGATGTGAGAGGGGTCCTGAAGAATCCTGCGTGTCAACCTCCCAGACTGTTGGTCGCATAGAGCAGCGAGAGTTCGGACGGGCTGCTCAATGATTTTTGAGCAGACCTTGACCACATTCAACAGGCGGTTTCTGTTTTGCAGGGTGATGGAGTGGAACCAGCTAGTGAAAGAGAAAGTTATTACATTTTCAATGAATGCGTAGTAGAATGTGGTGAGAATGTCTTTGTTAATCCCAAATGACTTCAGCTTCCTGAGTAGGTACTGTCTCTGATGGCACTTTTTAAGGATTTCCTCTGTGTTAGAGGAAAACCTTAGCAGGTTGTCAAAGGCTGTTCCCAGGTATTTGTATACCTCCACTATCTCCACTGGCTCCTGCTGGATGATAGTGGTGGCTGCCTCAGCCATCTGTCTCTGTTGGGGGGAAAAGGTCACAATCATGTCCTTGGTTTTGCTTATATTTAGCTCAAGACAAGACTTTTCACACCATACTATAAAGTCCTGCAGGGCTGAGCTGTGATGTTGTGTATGGCTGGGATGCAGAGACAGGAGGACTGTGTCATCAGCAAATTTTACAAAGTGGCAGTTTGGCTGGGTGGATCTGCAGTCATCAGTGTAGAGAATGAAGAGAAGTGGGGAGAGGACACAGCCTTGTGGAGAGCCAGTGAAGGTGAAGAGGGTGTCGGACAAGGTATGGTTCACCAACACCCTCTGTGATCTGTTGGTGAGGAAGTCTATAATCCACAGAATAAGTTGGTGGTTGAGGTGGAAGCGGGTGATGAGCTTCTCAGCCAAAATATGTGGCTGCATGGTGTTGAATGCTGATGAGAAGTCTGCAAACAGAAGTCTGGCTGTGGTCTTGGGAATTTCCAGATGCTTATGAATGGTGTTTAAGATGAATATTTTTGCGTCATCGACACCCCTGCCAGCCTGGTAAGCAAACTGCAATGGATCCATCATCGAGCCAGTTGCCTTGGTGATGTGCTCCTTGATGATCCTCTCCATGGCCTTCATGACCAGGGAGGTGAGAGCCACCGGTCTAAGATCATTCAGGACCTTGGTGGTGCCCTTCTTGGGGATGGGAATCACTGTTGAGTTTTTCCACATCGCGGGGACTGTGCTGCTGGTCAAAGAGCCCTGGAACAGACGCTGGAACACACCTCCCAGCTGCTCAGCACAATGCCATAGGGTCCGCCCACAGATGTTGTCTGGCCCTGGAGCTGTGTTCCTTTTGGTCCTTTTGAGGGCTCTCACCACCTCTGATGTGTTGATGTTGAGGCCGGAGTCATCAGGTCTGAGTGTGGAGACGATTGATTCTAGCTGGGTGCTGTTGTCCTTTTCAAATCTGGTATAGAAGGAGTTGAGATCATTCGGGAGTGAAGTGAAGCTGCTTCCTGCTACCTGAATGGGCTTGCGGCTGGAAGAGACAGAGTTCACTGCTGCCATGTTCTTGAGGCCCTGCCAAGCCGCACGGAGGTTCCCTTTTCCAAAGGTCTGCTCCACCTTATTCTTGTATTTCAGCTTGGCAATTTTTATGGCCCGCTTGACCTCTCTGTCTACCTCCTTCTTCTCAACTACAGAACCGGTAAAAAATGTTCTCTTTTTCTTATTCAATATGTTTTTTAGATCTTTAGTCACCCAGGGTTTATTGTTAGGGAAGGTTGTGACCTTCTTGGAGGGGATACTATTGTCTACACAGAAAGTGATGTATGCTGAGACTGTATCCACTTGCTCACTGATGTTGGTGGAGGAGGATGTGAGGGTATTCCAGTCTGTGGTTTCAAAACACCCTCAGGATTGAGGGAAAGATGAACGGAGCAAAGTACAGAGAGATCCTTGATGAAAACCTGCTCCAGAGCGTTCTGGACCTCAGACTGAGGCAGACGTTCACCTTCCAACAGGACAACGACCCGAAGCACACAGCCAAGACAATGCAGGAGTGGCTTCGTGACAAGTCTCTGAATGTCCTTAAGTGGCCCAGTCAGAGCCTGGACTTGAACCCGATCGAACATCTTTGGAGGGACCTGAAAATAGCTGTGCATCGACGTTCCCCATCCAACCTGACAGAGCTTGAGAGGATCTGCAGAGAAGAATGGGAGAAATTACACAAATACAGGTGTGCCAAGCTTGTAGCATCAGACCCAAGAAGACTTGAGGCTGTAATCGCTGCCAAAGGTGCCTCAACAAAGTACTGAGTAAAGGGTCTGAATACTTATGTAAATGCTATTTCAGTTATTTCTTTATAATTACTTTGCAAACATTTTCAAACACCTGTTTTTGTTTTTTTATTACAGGGTATTGTGTGTAGATTGATGATAAAAAAAATGAATTTAATCCAATTTAGAATAATGCTGTAACGTAACAAAATGTGGAAAAAGTGAAGGGGGTCTGAATTCTTTCTGAATGCACTGTACAATACAATAATACTTTATTAGCCAAGTATGCTTTGCAACATAAGAGGAATTTCATTTGCCAAGTCAGTCATACAAATAAAAAGCAACAGAACACACAAAATCCATTTTAACATAAACATCCACCACAGTGATTCCTCCACATTCCTCACTGTGGTGGAAGGCGAAAGAAAAGTTAAATCTCTTCCCTTCTTTGTTCTCCCGCGGTCGGGGGCCTCGAGCCTTCTGTTGATGGGATGATCTTATTCCCGTAGCCGGTGGCATATGGGCCCTCCACGTCAGGGCGATCACTCCTGCATCACTCCTGCGGGGGGGAATCTCAGCTCCCCCACGCCAAGCGATCTGACCCCGGGTCAGGGCTTGTCAAACCTTCTGCGTTGTTGGAGCTCCCGACATCCACGGTCTCTACCGAGACTGCGAGTTCTCGATGGTAAAGTCCGCAGGCAATCGTTGGAACGATCCCAGGCAAGGGATCGGCTCCGAGGGTAAGTCCACGCCTGGCGCTGGGGCTCAAAGTCAAACCCGAGCAAGGCCTCCAGCTCCAAGATGTTAGGCCGCAGAGCGACCGGAGATATGACCCAGAAAGTAATCACATCTCTGGCAGGGTAAGAGATTGAAAAAAAAAAGTTTCCCCCGACCTCCTCCCCACATAAAACAAACCAGAGAACATTAAAACAAACTTTCAAAACTTAGAAATAACAACAACAAAAATCTTTGCTTAGTGCAGTCGAGTTTGGTCCAGAATAGAATTGTCATCTAGACATATATACATTAATTAAAGCAAGTTGGTATTTGTTAAGAGAAAACTGTGTTAATCACTTTTGAGAGGAGATAACAGATAGTCAATACCGGAAACAATTAATGTGCTGGACATGGCCTTTGAGAAGGGTTTTGAGTTCTCACATGACAGGCTTATCAACACTGTTGAAGCACAAAATTGGCCAAGTAACAGGGGGAAAGTGTGAATGGTTACTTTTTCAGACTAAAGGGAAGGTGAATAATAACTATCCAAAGAGATAGGTGCTCATGCAATTAGTAATTGTTTATCTATATTAATGACCTAGAATTGGGGGTGCAAGGCACAATTTCTGAATCTGTAGATGGCAAAACCTGGCAGTCATATGAACTGTGCAAGGGGCAGTAACAGATTGCAGCAGGATATAAACAGGCCAGAGGAATGGACAAAAGCATGGCAGATGAAGTTCATCGTGGGGAAATTGGATGTGATACATTTGTCAGAAGATTAAGGTGAGGCAATAAAGGATAAAGGAATCCGATGAAGGATCTCGACCTGAAACGTCAACCTATTCCTTTTCTCCGGAGATGCTGAGTTAATCCAGCATTTTGTGTCTATCTAAAGGATAAAGGATACTGTTCCCAAAGAGATGCAACAGCAAAGGCTCAGTGGTTTCTGTTCATAACTCATTGGAAGTGATGCAGCAAGATGAGAGCGTGATTGACAAGACATGCACAACTCTGGGCTTCATCAACAGAGACATGGAATAAAAAAGCTCAACTGGAGTACGATGCTGAATTCTAGTCACCACATTAGAGAACAGATATGCTGGCATTAGACAAGAATGATTTACAAGTATTGTTCCCAGGATGATGGGCTTCAGATACGAGTGTGTAGAAAGGAACTGCAGATGCTAATTTATTCCGAAGATAGTCCGAAGAAGGGTTCTGACCCGGAACATCATCCATCCTTTTTCTCCAGAGATGCTGCCTGACCTGCGGAGTTAATCTAGCACTGTGTCGATCGAGGATAGATTCAGGAAGCTTTGAAGAGAAGCTAAAGGGGAGATTTAATTTAAGTATATAGCATGATGAGTGGACTGAACAAGGTAGATAGTGAGAGAAGAAAGAAAGTGCTGGAGTAGCCCCTGTCTCACTTGGGCGACCTCCACCGCGACCTCTGGCGATCTTAAGCGACTTTTTAAAAAATCAAGGTCGCGGTGACCTACATCCTCCTACGAACTTCCACAACTATGTGTACGACCTCCTACGACTATGTTGAAGACCTCCCTCGACTATGAAGAAGACCTCCTTCGACCACCTTCGACTATGTTGAAGACTGGCTTCGACCATGTACATTTTACTCGAGGATGGACTCTGGCAAATTGGTCCGTGAATGAGCACGACCCCCTTCCACCTCAGAGGACCACACCGAAAACCAACAACGACCAGTGACGAGTGTCTACAGCTCAAATGATCACCTGATAAAATGATGTCATGTCTGCATTTTTTCTCACTAAGAAATGCCTCCCAGGTATTTTTTTAAATCATTCTGAACCACGCAAGCAAGGAAGGAACTAGTTTGGAGGATGTTAGTAAAAATACAACTACTGCTGTTTGCAGTAGCCCTTTTGCTTCAGCAGCCTTTTAAGAAAGGCAGAAGGGGAAGAGCAAGGGTGAAGAGGAAGCACAGGAAGAGGTCTCAATGGGTGAATGGAGATGATGTGATGGACTGTCCCAGTAAACCAGATGACTGGAAGAGAGTGGCGCTGGGCTTTGACAAAAGATGGAACTTTAAGCACACATGTGGGGCAGTGGATGGCAAGCATGCCATTCTTGTCCCTGTCCCCCTCATTTTCCTTTTCGTACAGGATGGCATTCTGCTGGAACCATTCCTCAAGGTCCCCCTCCTGCTGCCTGGTGAAGGTGTAGGACATAACCTTCCTCCAGCCCTCCCACACCACCAATGGGGCATCTGCCTCTGATGCTGTGTCAGACAGGAGAAAGGGCTGCTTTGCTGCCTTCAAATGAGGCAGTGAAAGATGGGGTGGTGGTGGGGACATATACTACCACCCTGGTCTCCTCCTCCAGGGGTCTCTCATGCAGGGCTACCTCCTCCTGCACTATCACCTCCTGTTGCATCACCTGCCACTCCTCCTCCTGGGTGGGCAACACCTGCATGGCAGGGGTTTTTGAGGGTTGTGCCCTCCCCCTGCGCTGCTGCCTTTTTGGTGCCATCTCTAAAACACAAGTCTCCTCTCCAAAAAAATCTCCAGCTATGGCGGCAAAAACAAGGAAGCAGATTATTATCTCAATGGGGTTAGGTTAGGTAAGGGGGAGGTGCAGCGAGACCTGGGTGTCCTTGTACACCAGTCACTGAAAGTTGGCATGCAGGTACACCAGGCAGTGAAGAAAGCTAATGGAATGTTGGCCTTCAAACCAGAGGATTTCAGTATAGGAGTAAAGAGGTTCTTCTGCAGTTGTATAGGGCTCTGGTAAGACCACATCTGGAGTATTGTGTACAATTTTGGTCTGCTAATTTGAGGAAGGTCATCCTTGTGATTGAGGCAGTGCAGCGTAGGTTCACGAGATTGATCACTGGGATGGCGGGACTGTCATATGAGGAAAGATTGAAAAGACTAGGCTTGTATTCACTGGAGTTTAGAAGGATGAGGGGGATCTTATAGAAACATATAAAATTATAAAAAGGACTGGACAAGCTAGAGGCAGGAAAAACGTTCCCAATGTTGGGGGAGTCGAGAACCAGGGGCCAGAGTCTTAGAATAAAGGGGAGCCCATTTAAGACTGAGATGAGAAAAAACTTTTTCACCCAGAGAGTTGTGAATTTGTGGAATTCCCTGCCACAGAGGGCAGTGGAGGCCAAGTCACTGGATGGATTTAAGAGAGAGTTAGATAGAGCTCTAGGGGCTAGTGGAGTCAAGGGATATGGGAAGAAGGCAGGCACGGGTTATTGATTTGGGGACGATCAGCTATGATCACAATGAATGGCAGTGCTGGCTCGAAGGGCCGAATGGCCTCCTCCTGCAGCTATTTTCTATGTTTCTATGAATGAACATTCCTTGGAGTGAAAGAGGTGACGTTCTGTTGTTTAAATTACTTTTTTTTCAACTGACCTTTTTTTCACCCCGGAGCTATTACCTTCGACTACCTTTGACTATCTTCGACTAGCATCACGACCTACTACGACCGGCTTCGACTAGACCTACGACTAAAAAAATATAGATTTTCCCACGGCGACCTATTTTTAGTCGCGGTCAATTTTTAACATTTTAAAAAATACGCCACGACCTAGCTGAAGCCTCGACTACGCGGAGACCATTCTCGACCATGAAGGAGAGTGACAAAGATCTCCTACGACCTCGTGGCGACCTTGCCGCGACTATGGGTCGTGGGCAAACTTGCCAGAGGTCGCGGTGGAGGTCGTCCAAGTGTGACAGGGGCTTAACTTAGCAAGTCAGGAAAATATTGATAGCTGATGTTTCAGGTTGGAACCCTTCTTTGCACTGAATGTATTGAGGAGGGGGGAGGGGGGGAAAAGAATGCTGGAAGAGAGAAGGGATAGGACAAAACCTTGTAGGCAATAGGGCAAAGGTGAGAAGGGTTATTTGAAAGGCAGATGGCTGGAAAAAGGCTAGAGATGAAAAGATAGAAGGTGCAAGACAAAGAGGTTTAAGAGTTGCAAACTGTGAAACGAGAGGAAGGAATGCAGATGGAAGGGGAGAGAGAGGGGAGAAATAGGCGTGAGTCCAGATTGGACACAGGGGTTATATGTAAGTATGTTACAAAACTTACCTTCAGCGGCGCTGCAGTTCTGTCACTGCCCGTGTGCGTGACTTTGGCGCCTTTGAGAGGGGGGCGGGTTTAAAATGCGGTATTTCTCCAGCCTATTCAAATCGATTTTGAACAGGCTGTTTAGTTGCTGAAGAAAAATCGCTTCGACATCGGTTTTATTAAATTTATTTTAAACTGCACTGGATAATTTAATAACAGGAGTAAATTAAAAAGCATATTCTAAAGCCGTCAACGTCGACAACGGGGGCGGATTTCACGCACGGGACAGGTAAAAAAAAGCCGTTTATTTTACATATAAACTTGCTTCTTAGGATGCCTTTAATCAAAATTTTACGTTGCGAAAATGTCATTATATAAATATACGAACCGGCAGTATTTTTCCTGCCGACATGGGGTTTAAATTCAACGCAAATGCAACGTTCCAAACGATCGCGTTCCACAAAATCCCACTCACAAGATGATTTAAATGGCCATTAATTTACGGGAATTAAACACTAAATTCCTTCCATTTGGCCTATAAATTCATGACAATGAGATTTTAAAATCATGTTATATTGTGAATTCTTGTGTGAATGTTATTTGGACACTTAGGCTATTTAAAAATGTTAATCTTTTCTTAAGAAATTGATAGATGTTTAGATCTAGTAATTGAATTTTGTAATTAGCTACAATTAGGTAACTAACTAATTATATGCTTTAATTTCAGGTCATCCAAGTAAGATTGTTTCATATTTGTTTCAGAATGCTTCAATCTATAATAACTGAAAATTTATTTCAGTTCTCTTAATTTTTAAGAAAGTTATGGGCTTTTGACTGTCCTCGATCACAGCTTTTGAGTTAAGTCAATGGAAAAACAATAGGTAACAAGATGCTAATTTCCGAGTATGAAAATGGCCATAACTTTTTTAATACTGAAGATATGAGTAAATTAGGTGTCAAATTAAACTTATTTTTATGCTTTATCTGATGGAATAAATTGCAGACTTGATTTTTAAAATCTCAAAATGTTGTAACTTTGCTATTATATGGGGGAAGAAGGGAGAGAGAGGTTTATATGTTTAAAATTGTAGAGTTAATTGCTCGTTGTTTTGATTGTAAACTACCCAAACAAAATATGACAGTTTGTGTGTGGTCTCACTCTGGCAATGGAGGAGGCTCAGCACAGAAAGGTCAGTGTGGGAATGGGAAGAGGAGTTAAAATGGATAGCAACTGGAAGATTCTGCAGGCCTTGATGGACTGAGATTAAGTGTTCAGCGAGTCAGTTGCTGAATGTACGCTTGGTCTCCATGTGCAGGAGTACAGATGTAAAGGTAATGAGAGACTGCTGCTGCTGGTCAAGTGGTCAATGATTGCAAGTCACATAGGTATAAGAAGGGGAAGGAAATTAAGAGCAACAGGAGGGGAAAAAACATAGAAACAAGGAACAGCTGATGCTGGCTTACAAAACAAAAGTTAGGGAATGTGGTGTGGTGTGGTGATACATGGCGGCACAGTGGTGCAGCGGTAGAGTTGCTGTCTTACAGCGCCAGAGATCCTAGTTCAATCCTGACTACGGGTGCTTGTCAGTACGGAGTTTTTACGCTCTCCTCATGACCCATGTGGGTTTTCTCCAGGTGCTCCGGTTTCCTCTCACACGGACTGCATTACCAGCCACACAAAGTTCTGTGTGGATAATGTTGTCCCTGAGGAGTCTGTACACTGTTTCCCCAACAACAAGCCCTGGGTCACCAGTGACAATAAAGGCCCTTCTCAACCAGAAGAAGAGGGCCTTCGGGAATGGTGACAGGGAGGAGGTGAAACGGGTGCAGAAAGACCTGAAGGCGAGACTGAGACAGGACAAGGACTACAGGAGGAAGTTGGAGCTGAAACTTCAGCGGAACAACATGAGGGATGTGTGGAGCGGTATGAAGAGCATTACAGGCTACATGAAGACCAGTGGCCTGGGAGGGAAAGCAATCGGGACTGGGCCAATGAGCAAAACCCTGTTTTTTACTAGATTTGATGGCGGGGCCTCTGCCCAACCTACCCCCGGCTCCCCGACAGTCTCTCCCCCTCAATCCCCCTGGTTCACTTCCTCTGCCTTTTCTTTGTCACACCTGACCATCAAGGCTGAGCAGGTGAGGAAGGAGCTGAGCAGACTCCGCCCAGGCAAAGCCTAGGTGCCGATGGTGTCAGCCCTAAGGTACTCAAGGCATATACTAGCCAGTTTTGCGGAGTGCTCCAGCACATCTTCAACATGAGCCTGAGACTGGAGAGGGTTCCTGTGATGTGGAAGACATCCTACCTGGTTCCTGTACCAAGGAGGAAGCACCCCAGCTCCTACACTGATTACAGACCGGTGGCGCTGACTTCACACATCATGAAGTTCCTGGAGAGGCTGGTGCTCACTCAACTGCGACCCCTGGTTAAACCCTACCTGGACCCCCCTGCAGTTCGCTTGCCAAACAAAGATGGGGGTTGAGGAAGCCATCATCCCCCTGCTCCATTGTTCCTATGCTCACCTGGACAAGCCGGGAAACATTGTGAGAGTCATGTTTTTTGACTTCTCCAGTGTTTTTAACACGATCCAGCCCGGCACTGCTAGGGAGCAAACTGACAAAGATGCGGGAGGATGCTCCATTGGTGTCCTGGATCACCAACTACCTGACTGGTCGACCACAATATGTCAGGCTACAGAACTGTGTCTTGGACATGGTAGTGAGCAACACTTGGGCCCCCAGGGTACGGTCCTCTCTCCCTTCCTTTTCACCATCTACACCTCGGACTCGAGATATAATTTGGTCTCCTGCCACCTGCAGTAGTTTTCAGGCCGATTCACTGGATGCATTCAAAAGAGTTAGATCGAGCTCTTAGGGCTAGCGGAATCAAGGGATATGGGGCGAAGGCAGGAACGGGGTACTGATTGTGGATGATCAGCCATGATCACATTGAATGGTGGTGCTGGCTCAAAGGGCTGAATGGCCTACTCCTGCACCTATTGTCTATGTATCTATAACTCTGCAATTGTGGACTGCATCAGTGAGGGGAGGGAAGCTGAATACAGGGGTGTAGTCAACGACTTTGTTGAGTGGTGTGGGCTGAATCACCTGCAGCTCAACACCAACAAGACTAAGGAGTTAACGGTGGACTTTAGGACGAGTGGAACATCCCTGTCCCCTGTCTCCATCAATGGTGTAGATGTTCCGTTTACCAGGGAGTACAAATACCTTGGAGTGCACCTGGACGGAAGAAACTACAGACGCTGGCTTACAGCGAAGATAGACACAAAATGCTAGAGGAACTCAGCGAATCAGGGAGCATCACTGGAGAAAAGGAATAGGTGACTTTTTGGGTTGAAACCCTTCTTCCGTCTGTTCCAGACATTGTTAGCTGTCTGGAATGGTTGGGAATTAAATTGCAGCCTATTGTTATATGCATAGATGGAGTCACTGAAATCTACAACAGAAAGTTACCACTAAATTTGTGACGAGAATGGGACAATTTATCATTGGTTGGTGAACATAGCAAGTTGAAATGAGGAATATACACAAATAATAATACCCATGAAACAAGAGTTTGGGGATTCATCATTTTAACAATGAAAATCTCTATAAAATAGACCCAAAAAAGGTCCTATTAATTAAAGGGAAGAAACATAAGTGCTCACATGTCTTGCATTGCTGAAATTGTCCTAGAAACAAATTAACGACAAAACAAAATTAAACAGTTGTGGGTGATAAGGAAACTTCCAGAAGCCACAATGAGGAAAGAAAATTACGTAAAATGCAAAAAATATATTCAAAAGGCGAAAGAGTTATTAAATCAGCAGAGAAGCCCAAAAAATATTAAAAGATAATAGCATCCTCTGAAAACAACAAAACACAAAGTACTAGAGGAACTCAGTAGGTCTGGCAGCATCTTTAGAGGAAATGGACAAGTGACGTTTCGGGGTCTTAGAAACATAGAAAAAAGGTGCAGGAGTAGGCCATTCGGCCCTTCGAGCCAATATGATCATGGCTGATCATCCAAAATCAGTACCCCGTTCCTGCTTTTTCCCCATATCCCTTGATTTTGTTAGCCCTAAGAGCTATATCTAACTCTTTCTTAAAAATCCAGTGAATTGGCCTCCACTGCCTTCTGTAGCAGAGAATTCTGAGAATTCAGCGAAGGGGTCGGTACCTTTCTTCAGACCATCATCGTCCTATCCCTCCAAAAATGCTGCCTGACCTGCCGTGTTCCTCCAGCATTTTGCTCAGGATACCAGCATCTGAAGTTCCTTGCATCTCCATCCTCAGAATAAAGTTGAGTAAATAACAATAAAGACATCAACAATTTTGCACAGTGATGCACTGGATTCCTCATGAGTGACTGCGGTTTCCGAAGTCTGGCGAGTGCCAGAGTAATAAAATCATTGGTCTGAATTTTACAGTCAGCAACAACTGTCACCACAGATCCTGACAAGATAGGAGGAGCCATCTTGAGGAACGGCTGCAAAACAGCAGCCGTCCGTTAATTGTACTTTTTTACCAAGTTTTTAGTTTTCTTTAAGTCTTTGTTTTTATTTATTTTGCCTTTTGATGTGGGGGGAACAAGGGGAAATCACTTCCCGGTCCCTACCTGGTCGGTGAGGCAGCCTTCTCTCTGGCTGCCCATTCGACCCGTCCTCGCGGCCTACCAGCGGGCGTGGAACGGCGTGGAGCGGCGTTTCCTGGCGGGAACCGCACAGCACCCTCAGCTTCGGTGGCGGCACGGCGCTGGAGCGCTACTGTGCAGCGGAGCGGGCGATGCCTTGCCTGGGTCGCCGCGCTGGACCGACGCGCTGGAGCTCCGGTGAGCTGGACCGCCGAGCTCAACACCTCCGGGACTGGAGCGACCATTCGCGGGCGGCGGCGCCGACTCCAACACCGGGAGCCTTGAGCTCCAAGTCGGCGCGGCCTTGTCGGCTTCAGGTGCTGCGGACGCCTGCGGGAAATCGGCCGTTCCAGCCGTAGTTGCGGTCTCCGGTGAGGGATGCGGCCGTTCCAGGTGGCCCAGCTGCTATAGGACTCTCCCGACGCCGGGGCTACATCACCCGGCGAGAACGGCCAGGATCATCGGGCCTCCGTAGAGGCAATAGCGGGGGCTTCATTTGGCCTGACTTTTTTGGGTGAACTGGGGCTGGGGACTGGACATTGTGCCTCCCCCCACAGTGGAAATCATTGTGGGGGGATGATTTTTGTATGTAATTGTTTGTAATTGTATTTGTTAGTCTGTGTTCAAGATGGCGGTCGGAGGGGAGAGTGGACGCTGGCGTTAAATTGCCGCTGCTCTCTCCTCAAATTGTGCTTCTGATTTTCTTTTTTTTTGTGTTTTTTGGAAGGAATTCTGTCCCTGATTTATGTATTGGTCTTTATAACCTATTTTTTTTAAATTCTGATTATATGTTTTCTATAAATCTCTGTATGGTGTCCTTGAGACCTCGGTATAAGGCGCCCGTAAATAAAATCCATTATTATTATTATTATTAAGAGTCGGTCACAAAAAAAATCTAGATTTCTGTAGCTTGGATATTACCTTTCCCAATCTGGTCTGCTGTTAGTTATCAGCTCCAAGAGATCTCTTGACATCCAACAGCCAATGATTTAGTACAGAATTCTCACCAGAGCAAACCAGCGAATAGAAAATATAATTTTTAAACTTTCATTTTAAACATTTGACGCCTGCTTCAAATGAAGACTGCTTCATAGAAATGGGATTAAAGTAGAAACTTAAATATAATACCTGTCAAAGTTATTGAGTTGGCGGAGTAGGCCGCCAGAGGCCTTGAAGCAGCCTGGGGCTCCATTAGATCGGGCACCGCTCCAAGTGGCCGGCGTGGGGAATAGACACGGCCTGCAACAGTTTAGGACATCGACAACATTGGCAGGCCAACCGCTGCAACTCCGACCCAGGGCAGCCGCCAGGGCAATGGGCCTTAAATGCAAAGTTAAGATTAACCTTTTTTTTTTAAATCAGACTTTAAGGGCACAAGATGGTGCCTAAAACGTGGTAACTCTCGTGAATTGACTCAGTGTGGGTCTACTTCTGACACTTATATTTAGTATGATTGTGCCTAATGTACAGTGGGATTGTCACTGAAGTGTATGCAAAAAAAGGATTTCACTGTGCTTAGGTGCACAATAGACAATAGGTGCAGGAGTAGGCCATTCGGCCCTTCGAGTCAGCACTGGCATTTAATATGATCATGGATGATCATCCACAATAAGTACCCCATTCCTGCCTTCTCGTCAAATCCCCTGACTCCGCTATCTTTAAGAGCTCTATCTAACTCTCTTTTGAAAGCATCCAGAGAATTGGCCTCCACTACCTTCTGAGGCCGAGAATTCCACAGATTCACAACGCTCTGGTTGAAAACGTTTTTCCTCATCTCCGCTTTAAATGGCCTACCCCTAATCCTTAAACTGTGGCCCCTGGTTCTGGATTCCCCCAACATCGGGAACGTGATGATAAAGTACCATTGAACCATTGGATATTTTCTCTTCCCTTCCTGAGTAAAGGAAAATCCACATGTAAAGAAGTTAGTTAGGATCACAAAGGTTAGTAAGGTACAAGTATGGCTGAATACTCTATGAAATGTTATTCCTCATGAGACAGGTGCATTATTCTCTTTGTTTTTAAATGGAAAAAGAAACAGTTGATAAATACCAAAGGTTGTTACAGGTTACGCCTATATAGACTATTACAGATATCCCAGTGGAGGAGCAACAACACAAGATGGAAATAAATCTTCTCATTTAGATGGCTGTGGATCATCGTCAGAGGATTCTGGGCAATCAGTCAATGGGTTCATTTAAGACCAAGGTCAATGGAGTAAAACACAAACCTGGATGTTTCAGGTCAGAGCCTTCCTTCAGACAGATGAGTCAATGGAGTTTTGTGTACTAAGGAAATCAAAGGATACAGGAATAGGGTGGGAATGCAATGAAGAAGTGTACTCAAGTCTCAATGAATAGCAGAATTGGCTCAAGCAAACCTATCGAGTGTTCTTACTCCTCATGTTCTATGAATGGAAATGGGTGATTAAAGACAGGCATTCAAAGGAGCAGGATATGCCAAATAATGGGTTCATTTAAGACCAAGGTCAATGGAGTAAAACACAAACTTCTGGATGTTTTGGGTCAGAACAAAGCAGTGGATACTATCAGCTTGGCTGCCAAAAGTACTTTTGACACTATTCTACACTCAAACCTAAATATATGGTCTGCCCCACTGTCACAGGTGACTTCTCTTATGGCTGAACTGATGTCCAGCTGAAAGATAGATGCCAAAGAATGAGCATGGACAGGAAACCCATTACCAATGAGTTCATTGGAGTCAATGCTAGTGTCACTCCTGTTTATCATTTTGAGTCAGGAATTTACTTCAGGTTATCTAAATTATTTCAAGACTAAGAACACAAAGCCATGTCTAACGATCCAATGTAACCTGGACAAGCTGGGTTGATGCCATCAGTGGGGAAAGCGAGGATTTAACAAACAACTTGACACAATCTCATGACTTTACAAGCGCAGATAAATGTAAAAATTGAGTGATCAAGTAACAAGTGAACATCAAGGATCTGTTAAATGATAATATGGTCCAGGTAACAGCAGGAAAATAACTGACGACTTCAGTAGAAAATCATGAAAACCAACAATCTGGAAAATATTGAACTAAGTAAGATCCTTAAAATATATAACTAGTCAGCGTGATATAAGCTGAGAGGCAACATGCGCCTTGTCAAATTTGCACATGTTTCATTTATTAAAAAAATTAAAAATTGATATTATCTATATCAGGGCTCGAAATTAACGGTTGCACGGGTGCCAATAGCCACCTAAAGTACCGCCGGGCAACCTAAATGCCAAGTCATTTTGCCCGGCTTGGCACTGCAGATACTGGTTTATACCGTAGATACAAAAAACTGGAGTAACTCAGCGGGTCAGGCAGCATCTCTGTAGAAAAGGAACGTGACATTTCGTGTCGGCGGCGGTGACGGCTGTAGTGCGGGGCAAAGATACTAGGGGGTGATGGAGGGTCGGAGCGAATGACGGGCCCCACACAGCAGCAGTGGCAGCGGCTCCACCTCCTCCTCCTCCCTCCGCACCCCGCCCACCCTGATAACGGCCGCTGCTTGTCACTCTGCCAATGGCAATAATCGCTTTCAAAACAAATCCTCCCGCACGCCGAGGCCGGGAGGAGGGAGGAATGGGAGGAAGGGAGGAAGGGGGAGGCCCCCTTCTGCTGTCAGAAGGACCTGCACGGCTCGGCCCCGCACCTTCCTGTTGGCTGGCGGAGGAGGGGAGGCAGTGGCGAGGAGATCACAACTGCCTCCCCCTCTGAAGAAGGGTCTCGACCCGAAACGTTGCCTATTTCCTTCGCTCCAAAGATGCTGCCTCACCCGCTGAGTTTCTCCAGCATTTTTGTCTACCCCCATTCATCCTGTACTGAACCCATTCATCCTGTACTGATCTCCCCCATTCATCCTGCACAGATTCCCCCCCCCCGCCAACCCGTACTGATCCCCCCATTCAACCCCACTGACATTCCCCGCGCTCTCCCCTCACAATTCTACCTACTCCAACCAACACACACTAATTCCCCTGCCTCAATCCATCCATCCATTCCACACCGATTGCCTTCTCAACCCCCCCCCCCCCCTGCCATCTATCCATCCCGCACTGATTCACACACACACCCTGACCCTACTGTGCTGGAAATGTCTTCAGAGCGAACATTGACAATGTTTGATAACGGAATGCAATCAAATGTGTTTTAATTCCCAATGTTATTATTTGTTTTAATCCATAAAGATGGATTAATTAAATTGTGAACACGTGAAACATTAAAACCACAGTGTTCGATTGTCACTGCTACCATTGACATGTTTTACAGAATTCATTTTAACGACAAATCAATGCTCTTAATATGGAGTATCAGTACTGTAGTTATTTAATGATCAACATTCACAACTGTATGTTGGATTTATCCAGGTTTTACAGTCGGTCATATACATCACAAATTTGGTCAGTAGATATTTTAGTTGAAATTTTAACGTTAATTCTGAAGTGGGAATGATGGAAACAGCGTTTATCAATTAAAAAAATCTGGTGCATACAGATTGGGTATCTTCATTGCTGTTCACAACACATACATCTAATCTGAATGTCTGGTAATGTGGCGTTTTGACACCTTCAAACATATTACCAAAAGAACATTTGCTGCAGTTATGTCCTTTGCCCATCTCTTGTCAGTTAGTGTAATGTTTAACCTGTCAGATGGATATAGTCGGTTTTAACAGCTATTATCATAAAACGCCTTTAGAAATTTCCTTGCAACCTGTATATTTTGTTATGGATAAATTATGTGGGAAGCGAGAGTGTTTCTGTACTAATAGCAATAACGGCCATGCTATGGCCATGTCATGATAATTTTTGGTCCTTCACAGAAAACATGCTTGCATCAATCTGTAGTGTGCATGGTTAAGCATATATGTTACTTGCCATGGTCCAGGATTTATTAACAAAGGTTGATCATACGCTGAATAATCCAACCACATTTTTGTTTGGAAGTGGAAAGAAATAATAGAAATTGCATTAATTGCAATGTGTAAAAATTGTTGAGATACTGTATTATAACTTTGCTGCATGTCATTGTGGTATATATCATGTCTTGATTGGTGAATATGTTTAGTTTGTGACTTTATTTGAAGCAGAAATAATATGTGAATGCTTCATTGAGCATAATTCCGACTGGTAACTACGCACTTTGTCCGAACACATTATCGCACGCGTCATGCAAGCCGTCTTAAATGACCACCTAAACTGTCATTTGGCAACCTAAAACGCTGCCTAGGTTGCCCGGCTGGCAACAGGGAAAAAAAGTTAAATGAGAGCCCTGTATAATTAAAGGCCCACCTTTGACACAAAAATGTTAATGCTGCCAAGAGATGTATCTTCACTCATAGCAAGTCCTTCTCCCTCTGGAAACAAAATTACTCTGAGATATTAAAAAAACAAGGACGCTTTTTGTTCGTTGATTCTAATCTGCACCATTTGAAATATAGCTTGCCCCAGTTAGTCTGAAGAGAGCGCAGAAGTAAAACAATTCGGCTCTCATAAATAAATTTGTACATATTTGGTGCAAGTTCTCAGTGTGTTTGACTAAAAGATTAAATTAACTTTACATTAAAAGTTCTAAAATTAAGTAGCAATAATAAAAAAACACATTGGCAGATTTATAAGATTCCTTTGCAAAGCTCAAAGGCAGACTGAATAAATATAATAGTTCAAACTTGTATTTTAATATTTATTTTAACTTGAAGCAAATGTAATTACAATTTGCTCATCTTCAAATGGCCCAAATAAATATTAGGTACAGCTGATGGAAAAGTTAGAAAAATTTAAGAATATTTAATGAAATCTGAAAATCACACAAACCAGCCTCCCTCCCCAACGACTTTTCGTCTACTTTTCACGATGCCTCGGACGATGCAGTATATAATTAAAACGTGATTAAGAACTACTTACTCCCCGGTCATTCGCTCTTCTCCCCTATCCCCTCTCCTATCAAGCAGAAGATACAAAAGCTTGAAGGCATGTAAAAACACATAAAATAGCTTCTTCCCTTCCCTGGAGTATCCCGCTGAGCCACATGTGGGAGTATCGTGGTGAGCAAGGCCAAGCCCTCCAGCAGGCCCGGCTCGCCCAATGCTGACCGAGGACTCGCTCACATAGGACCTGCCCAGTGGCACCCAAGCCCCACGGCGATGACAGGACCCGCATTGCTGAGAGCGAGGAGGGACCCACGAGCACCCGTTGAGAGCGTAGGGGGATCCTCGGTAGAGAGATGGGCCCACCGAGAATGAATGGGGACCCGGTGGAGCGGGCCGCCTGCTGCCATGTGTGGCGACACGCAGAAGACCGGACTGTTCAGTGAATGCCTGTAACTTTGTTGCCGCCAGAAATGTGCTTGTGAACCGCCTAGATGAGGTCGGCTATATGATTTTACCGGGATGTATGCAAAACAAAGCCTTTCACGATACCTAGGTACATGTGACAATAAAGTACCATTGACTAATTTTCAAATTACTTAAGGACCCATCAAAAGGCAAGGCTCGATCTTCCCGCCTACCTCATTACACTTCTTTTTTAAATCAACACTTTCTCTGGAGCTATACCACTATGACACTACATTTTACACTCTGGTTATCTTTCTCTTTACACTGCCTATTATAAGATAGCATATAAGACACCAAGATACATATGAAAATGATAAACCAATACCAAATTAATTGAAAAAATCTAAGAGATGTACTTTATGGTTAGCTAGAAAATTTAACAGTGGCTATCCACATTTCGTCTCTTCTTTAACCCTGCATCAGGAGACTTTGAGTGGCATTGCTCCCCCCATCTCCCCCCTCCCCCTTCCCCAAACCAGAGATAAAACACTTGATAGATATCAATGGAAAATAAAAACAAAAGCAGAGATATTTAAAAAGGTGCTGAGGATGGACCCGAGAAGTCTGATTGAGAGCAGGAACATTCCACGAGGGTCCAAGTACTAGAGTGTTGCACCAAAGCTACATTCTCCAAAATGGTCTGAGAAGTCATGTAGGATTTGATGGCTAATTTCCACACGCACAACGAATGAAGAGAAGAGTGCTCGCTGGGATTAGCCAGCAGCAGATTAAGTGGCGGAAGGGTAGCATGGAATCAACTAGAACGCATGATAGAGTCTAAAACTATCCCATCCCTCCCATTGTTTCAATTAGCCCATTATCCTATGGCCAGCAGAGATCATGTATACTATTTTTTAATGATCTGTGCATAAGCATTCCAAGTTTTTTTGATTCGACTTCATTTCTAGCTTTAACCATTAGAAAAGAACATTGTTTTATTTTTTTTTACTTCAAAGTGGATGACTTCATATGCCACTATGATGAAATATATTTATCAGTTTTGGCCGTTCACTTAATCTATTAAAATCCTTTTTTGTCATTTAATATTTGTATCCACGATGCTCACAACACCACCTAGCTCTGTGTTATCAAGCAAACTTAGATGTGGAGTTTTCTAACCTGTTATAAAAGTCATTTCTATACAGGTTGAAATGTTGCAGCATTAATCCAGACCTTACATTAACTGCTGTCTGCCAAGTTAGGCTGCTACCCTTCATCTGTATCTCTGTCTCCTGCCATACAGCCAGTTTCCTGGCCACATTAGCAAAGATAATTCAGTGCCATGGGTTTTAAGTCAACCACAGTCTTTCATCAGGAATGTGGTCAAACGTCCTCTGGAAGCCCATTCTGCTCTCCCCCTCACTTAAATGAAGGATTCATATTTACTAAGCATGATCCACGCTTTACCAATCCATGCTGGCTTTCTTTGACCAACTCTGATGTCTCACTACCTTCACTGCACTGTCATCAGATTGGACATCTGGTGAGTTGTAGCACAAGATCAGTAAAAGAGCAAAAGACTGCAGAAAATAAAAATCAACGCAACATGTTGTGAGATTCCCTGCTCCAATCCAATATCGTTTAAGAGTAAATTGTGTAGGAATTAGAGCTGCAGAGCAAATGATTATTTTCAGAAGAGGAATATCTTTGCAATATAGTATTGGGAAATGAGAGACTGAAATACCATCAATGGCAGGATGATAAAAATAAAATTGAATTTTGTGACTAACTTAGTCTCCTCTCATTTTCCCAGATGGAATTATTTCAAGATCTGGTGTCAGCACCAACATAGCATCATTTCTGGGTCTGGCAGCATTTCTGGAGACCATGGATAGGTGACATCTTGGGTGGGGACCCTTCTTCAGACTGAATGTAGGTTTTGGGTGGGGAGGGGTGGGAGGAAGAAGATAGCTGGAAGGGCAGGATGAAGCCTGGTAGATGATAGGTGGGAAGGGAGGGTTTTGACAGATAGATGTGCAGGAAGGAACTGCAGATGCTGGTTTAACCCAAAAATAGACACAAAATGCTGGAGTAACTCAGCGGGACAAGCAGCATCTCTGGAGAGAAGGAATCGGTGAAGTTTCGGGTCGAAACCCTCCATCAGTTCTGAAGAAGGGTCTCGACCCAAAACGTCACCCATAACTTCTCTCCAGAGATGCTGCCTGTCCCGCTGAGTTACTCCAGTATTTTGTGTCTATTGATAGATAGATGGTTGGACAAAGGCCAGATATGACCATAGGTATGAGATAAAGGATTAAATAGTTCTGAATTGTGAAGCTGGAGGAAGGAACATAGATGGAAGGGAGAAATAGGTGTGACACAAGTGTCCGTACCAAAATGTCATCTATCCATGTTCTCCAGTTGCTGCATGACCCTCTGACTTACTCCAGTGCTTTGAGTCTTTCTTGTAAACCAGCATCTGCAGTTCCACGTTTCTTTAATTCAAGGGCTATTATTTCCACAATCAATAAATTGAGAGATGCAACAAAGATCAGTGTACACTCCATTGAAGAATCCTTGTTTTACAGCAAAATGATGCATAGCCATTTCTTATGATCCACTAAGAGTCATCAATTCAGAATCTCAAAATGGACTATCTTCTAATGAGTATATGTCCTCACATTCTTTTGAATGACTCAACAAGCACATCTCTAATTTAGAATGTGAATAGCAGTCATAGGCTGTGGGCCGAGCATCAAAAATGTGTCTAGAAATCAACTTTTGTGACCCATGTCTCAGAACTACATGAAATTTTGCACAGATTTAGATAAAATATAATTGAGAAGGAAGTCATAACTCATCACTGCCAAAAGTTGCACATTAATGAATTAAACTAATTAGAAAATAAGATTGAAAAAGTAAGCGCCATCTAGTGTCCAATGCCCATATTACATCATGGGGAGCCTATTTCCGTGTTGCGGTCTATTTAAACCATATATTATTATACCATCTATATATATATATATATATGACGTGAATATGACTGTAATCATATATAATTATGTATAATTATATTATAGAAAAATAACATAATGAATATAATTGTGAGTGTTTTTTGAATGAGACTGCCGCAGAGGTCCGGCTCCTGAACCAGCCTAATTAATGGGTGAGGGCAGTCCCTCTGGGTTCCCCCATTTACTAAACCCCACTGACTGCCAGTGTGCAGAGTGGGGGTCACGGCCATAGTGGGACTGGGGCAGTGCCAGGCTGGGGGAAGGCTAAAGGGCCTGTCCCACTTTCACGACCTAATTCACGACCTCTGCCGAGTTTGCCCTTGATTCATACTCGCAGCATGGTCGTCACAAGGTCGTAGGAGGTCGTAGGTAGGTCGTAGGTGGATCGTGATGCTAGTCGTAGGTACTCGTGGCATCAAGTAGGTCGGGGCGTTTTTTCAACATGATGAAAAATGGCCACGAGTAAAAAAGGTCGTGAAAGTGGGACAGGCCCTTAAGAGAATGCCAAACCCTAACCCTAACTCGCCCCCCTTCCAGAGCTGCCCACGGCTGGAGCTGGAGCAGCTTTGGGACCGGCTGCGGGCTCCGTACATGTGGCCGCTTAGCGAGTCCACCTCGGCCAGCATACCCTTCTGGATCATCATGGTGGGGAGCAGCATTGCCCTGCACGCCGCCCGGGCCGCCTTCAGCACCCCCATAGCGCCGGCTCCGTCAGTCCACCCTCACGCTCGCTGCAACACCGGCCGGCCGACAGCCCGACCGACCCCTTGCAGCACTCACTGGCCTACCAACAGCCCGACTGACCCTTCTCAGCACTCAAAGGCCTACTGACAGCCCAAACGACCACTCACAGCATCCACCGGCCGTCCGACCACTTGCAGCACCCACCGGCGGACCGACCACTCTCACCATCCACCGGCGGACCAACAGCCTGACCGATCCTCCACAGCATTTATCGGCCTACCGACAAGCCCGACCGACAGACCGACCGACTGAACCTGACCCTAATCCTAACCCTAGCTCTACATTTGTTATTTATCATTATTATTTAACAGTTCACATCATAACTTTATAAAGATAAATCAATTGAAAAACAAAATTACCAGCAAGGTTAGCATTACCTTTATTCCTTGGAAACCTTGTTATTGATTTGATGTAATGAGGAGGCAGCCATGATCCCAGGGTCCTCGCTGCCTAGCGACCATAAAACAAAGCACCGGATTGGTCAATTTGCGTCCGACCCCAATGTCAAACATGCATTGATTGTACAATTACTACTCAGAAAATTTCAAAAAAATGTGCAGGTTTTGGTCTTGATGAGTTTCAGGTATGATTTATATAATATTTTTACACAATATGTTAAAAATTCAGGTAGTTCCGTGAGTTGGGTCTCGAACTGGAACGAAAAAGCTCCTCGGCCCACAGCCTATCAGTTGACGCAGCCCTGCACAAGTTACAGCACAAAAGAGGAGTTAAATAAAGGACTGATACAGGGTCTTGGACCGATACAACAACTATTCCTTTAACTCCACAGATGCTGCTTGACCCACTGAGTCCTTCCTGCAGATTGATTTTTGCTCCAAATTCCAGCATCTGCACTCTCTTGCATCTCCGTAACTCAAGGCTTGCCATCGGGCTTGTGTATCTCCCACAGAATCAACTCTAAGTCCATTCAATTCTTCAAGACTTGATTACTCAGAGTTAACACTACCGGTATCTTCGAGAAAGAACCACATCTAACACTCGACACAACCATTCCCAATACTATGTAAAACAATCTGACATTGGGTGCATGCACTGTTCTTTGCACCATATCCGACGGCTTTGCTATTTTCTTGCTTCCTCCATGTCAAACCTTCCAGTAGCAATAAAAAACACATGCATAAGGAAGAAAGCTTCAAATTATTCTTCAGTACTGACGAGGTCTCTTTTGCAAAAAATGATACGTTACTAACATTTGTGAGATGTTCATATGTTCATGTGAAAGAGCAGGATTAGGCCATTTGGCCCATCAAGTCTACTCTGCCATTCAATCATGGCTGATCTATCTTTCCCTCTCACCCCCATTCTCCTGCCTTCTCTCCATAAACCCCGACACATGTACTATCAAGAATCTGTCAACCTCTGTTGTAAAATATCCATTGATTTGGCCTCCACAGCCTTCTGTGGCAAAGAATTCCAGATTCACCAACCACTGACTAAAGAAATTCCTCCTCATCTCTTTTCCATGTTTTCCAGTTATTCTCTTTAACTCTGTTCCAGATTCTCCACATATTGCAATTGTCTGAAGGACAGATAAACTTACTACAGCATACCATCAGATCATCTCAAACCCCAAATGAATTATCATCATGCTTCGCTCCAATTTTCTAAATGGAAAGTGACCAACATCCATCTGACCGACCTCCAGATACTAGAAGATATTTCAGCAAGTCTGAGGATAAAGAAAGAAAAAAGAGAATTCCATTCCCTTTCAGACATCCCAAAGCACTTTACAGCCCAAGTGCAGCAATACAAGCAACATGCCAGCCACACAGAAAGCACCCACAAGCAGCCATGTGACAATGATCCAATTATCCATGTCTGTACGTTTGAGAGAGACAGATAAATATTGATCACAATACACTCGATTGCTCCCCTACCCTTCAATGAAATAATGCCACTGGGTCTTTATGCATCCTTACAGGAACTCAGTTTCCAATCCCATCTGTAGGCTGACACCATCGATTGTGATGGCCTCCTTTCAGGGAGTCAAACTGGTGATTTCTGCTGAAGTTACCAGAGAGGAAATTGCATTCACAACCTTCGGATACAAGGTGAGTGCAAGGCCATGTCAGGCAAAACTGCTGAAGTAAACCTTCCCCCAACTCCACCAAACTTTACACCATCCTCATTTTTTTTTTTTGGGAACACACAGACACAGGGTTTCCTAATCTTTTGGCACCTTATTTACAATTTTAAAATGCCAACTTAATCAACATTTCTGTTGTTATTTCTTATTCATGGAAGTGCGTCAGTCTAGCCAGCAGATGATTAAGCTCCAGGGAGGAATTGAAAGGAGGACTGCATGTTTGACAGGCAAGGTGGATGAAGTGAGGTAGCTGATTAGCATGTGGGAATACGATATTATTGCTATCACAGAGATCTGGCGGAAAAACGAGCATTACTGGTAAATCATGATTCCAGGAGACAGTCAGTCATAAAATGGATGGAGAGTGGGAGGAAATGTAACATTGGAGGTGTATTTGAAATATTAATCTAGGAATCCATTCTGCAGTTATAGGCTAGAGTATCTAAGGGGATTCATTGAGACACCATTGATCTGAAGATGCATCCACTTTGTTGTTAGATGGGCTATTCCAGTATATTGGCCTGGTGGCAATGAAGGAATGTGTACGAAATAGAGAGGAATGTACACTGGTGGCTTTTCATTGTCCCCATCCTGCTCAATGGTCAAAGTCAACTCAGAGGTTCAGTCAAAGAACCCATGCCAATGCACAAATTGATTAATTTAGTCATCATAAATGACTGAACTTTACACAGCATCAATGTCCTTAGGCAAAAATCCTTACATATATGCATGGTCAGTGTTACATCTAGTCCCCGTAACGGTACAGACATGTGTGAATTTGCAGGAATTATTGAACGTATATTCAGAGGCACAAAATGCATTAATATCCTGGACGTATAATTTCTGGTAAATATGATGTTAAGACTCTTACAAAACTCCTAAGTAACCATATATATATATATATATATATTTCAATTGATCGTTAAGGTGGCACAGTGTGACATGAGAAGGATTCGCAATAAATCACTGGTCTCTAATCTTGCCAGTTTACATTCCCTGCATTTTTAGACGAAGTTTAATAAACAAATACCAGTATAAATTCTGATTATATTAAGTAGCAGCTACACGTAATTTCCGCAGGCTTTGTATCAACAGTTCTTGCTGCACAGTACTTTGCTGACCCTCGAAAGACCACAACTGAAATATCATGCAACCTAATGGAGGCAGGAAAAACATTGTATGCAAGTGCAGAGAATTAAGCTCCACTCCTATCTTCAGCTCCTTGTGCAGATTTTCTCGGCCACTGTGATAAACCGAGTTATCCATTACTTTTTACACATTTCAGCAGGAATACTGTCAGGGCTGCCAACATTGGGTGAGAGTTGGGAGTGAGAAATTGCGAGAGACCAATCCCGAGGGAGCGTAGCTTCCGAGGGTGGGGGGGGGGGGTGTTGTCCCCCCTCCCATTGGTATGGAGCTTTTGCATTTTTCAGCTTGAAATTGTGCAATCTGATACATACTGTAGCGAGTCTTTTAACTTACACATGAATGCAATATTTATGCTTTAAATTGGATTAGCTATGAATGTTAGGCTAAATTACATTCCTAATTACATTCCACAGTAGAGCCAGGCTCTGATCAACAGGTGCAGCACATGAATGATCTTAGTATATTCATGTATGGAAATCTGATTGTAATCAAACACTTGGCCCATGTTGACCAACCTGGGTCTCACTGCACACCTGGTACTACTACTGCCCTGACTCCAGTTGCATACCTTCTCTCATTCCTGACCCTGAGTCCAGCCTTACACCTGGCCCCGTATTCTACCATGATCATAGCTGCTTAGGTTCCCAGCGCTGAACACTCCCATTGTCCCAGCTTTGACTGCACACCTAGTGCTATTCCAGACCTTGACTCTGGATGCACACTTGGCCTTGCTTCTAGCCCCTCTGCAGTGACAATATATCTGGCCCACACATAAAGCCCCATATCTGACGCCCTGGACTTAACCTATTATGTTCAAGTCCACAGGTGCTTATCTAATGCAGTAATCTTTTATGGGGCACTTCAAAGATCAAATTTTGTATAACAAAATTTGCTACATCCATTGGCTTCCTTGTTATCTAACATGCTAGTTACTTTGTCAAAGAAGTCATCAATTGGTTGAGCACAATTTCTCATCCATAAAATTATATTCACACAGCTGTATAAGTATTCTGATACCATTTCCTTCATTTTCCTAACAATCTGTCCTGAAGTCATTTTCATCCCCAATATTTTCAGTATTTTGCTGTCTTCCTCTCAGCTGCGACTTGTGCAAAATGCAAAGTCCAATAAATATATATTTAAGCAGTATTATTCTATTGAATGTGATTTTGAGAGTACTTAATATTTTCTGTGGTATTCATAAAACAACAATGATAAAAAGATCTTTGTTTTGATTGCACCTACCAACATGCATACATTATTATATTACAGTTAATATGTACCAAGGGGAAATTTTTGTTCCAATGCTCCCCATTCCCAATTACATTTGCATTGAAGTGATTGAAATCGAAGTGAAGTTTAAATGGCATCAGAAGAATAAAACCTCCGGAATGGATGATATTCATTACGTGGTTGGTTGGAGTCAGTATCAGCACAATTACTCTTTGAATATTCAGATGTCCTGATTCAAGCTAAAACTAAAGACAAATAATAACCTCCTCACACATTCCCCTGCAAGTATCCCTGTCACTCCTTTAAAATATGCCCCTTCTTTGAACAAGCTCTTAAACATCGCATCTGAATCAGTTTTCATCTGATTACAATCCTTGAGGATGTTCATCTACGTGTTCAATTAATAAAACAACGAGATTGGGGACATTTCTATTCAACCTGTCAAAGGAATTTGGGGGGGGGGGGGGTTTGAAATAGTCAGTGAGGTAAACAAACATAATAGTTGAGTGGCAAATGACAATAGTGCTCCCTTCCCAATATTTAACTGAAGGAAATAATGGGTTATCGGGGCTGTATGTTGTGACAGACAGCCTAACACCTTTAATATTACACTTATCCCATCCCCCTGGATATTCTGGATTATTAAATTAAGGTTTTGTCAACTAATTTCAAATCAGGATAATTACAAATCAATAACGTTAGCCAACTCCGAAACACGAAGCGCTGAGCTTTGGGATCCAGACATCACGGACAACTGGCCTCAGTTCCCCGCTCACATCTGGCAGTGCTCTCTGTCTGAACCAGGGGCCACGGAGTGTTTTTGAAAGTGGGGAGGCTGTGCGATCACTGATCATTTGCCTTGGGGGTACCTGGCGAGGGAGTGGAGCAATCGAGTGGGGGGAGTGTGTAGGAGGGGTGTGTCTCCCCTCCCACGGTAGGGACTTTTTGAAATTTGATGTATTAAAATCATATTTTAGTGCATTTGAGAAGTATGATTTCAAAGTTTTTTGTTTGAAGTATTTTTAAGATGTAACATTTTAAGAGGTAACTTTTTCCACGCAAAGGGTGGTGGGTGTATGGAACAAGCTGCCAGAGGAGGTAGTTGAGGCAGGGACTATCCCAACATTTAAGAAACAGTTAGACTGATACATGGATAGGACAGGTTTGGAGGGATATGGACCAAAAGCAGGTAGTGTAGCTGGGACATGTTGGCGGGTGTGGGTAAGTTGCACCGAAGGGCCTGTTTTCACACTGTATCACTCTATGACTACAGTATACCTCCACCATGCATGAATGCTTCAAAATCAAGTGGTCGAGTTTTATTGCCATATACTCAAGCATAGAAACATAGAAAATAGGTGCAGAAATAGGCCATCCGGCCCTTCGAGCCAGCACTGCCATTCAATATGATCATGGCTGTTCATCTAAAATCAGTACCTCTTTCCTGTTTTTTTCCCCTTATCCCTTGATTTTGCTAGCCCCAAGAGCTAAATGTAACTCTCTTTTGAAAACATCCAGTGAATTGGCCTCCGCTGCCTTCTGTGGCAGAGAATTCCACAGATTCACAACTCTCTGGGTGAAGAAAGTTTGTCCTTATCTCAGTCCTAACTGGCCTATCCTTTATTCTTAAACTGTGACCCCTGGTTCTGAACTCCACCAAAATCAGGAACATTTTTCCTGCAGTTACAGTAAGTGACAATCTAGCAGGCAAGCAGGATGCTTTCTCCAACCACCCCCATTTGAAGGCCACTATCTTCCACCGTTTCTACCCAGTGCTTGGTACCTAATTCCATCAGCCACTGGTTGTCCTCCAGGATGCACCGAGCCGCAGCCTGATCCATGAATTTGGCACAGAGACTCTCACGGCAGCGGCGCAACGCTTCCAACACCTCCGACGGCCCGGGACTCTTGCACTGAGGCTGCTCCATGGCCGGAGCTGCAGCGAGCGACTCTCCAGCCCGGCAAACACTCGCCAGCCCCGCAAACACTCCCGTCCGCATCTGTCCCCGCTGTTGCTTCTGCTTCCATCCCCTCCCTCAGCCCCAGTTCTCCAACACCCGCGGCCCATGCAGTTGATATGAGTTTTGAAATTCTCGTTGATCACAGAATTTCTCACCGACAGAGCGTGAGAAATCTTTGATCAGCGTGAGAGTGTGAGAATTTCGCAAAATGCGTGATTCTCACACTCAATGCGTGAGAGTTGGCAGCCCTGTACATCATCTTCCCAGATGAAGATCGGAAGCTGCAGATTAAATAATCTTGGAACAGTTTCCACTCAGCATTGACCAACACTGGAAACATATTATGTGCATTTTAGTCAAGTCCTGCACTGTTAAACTATTGCTCTTGGCATACTGCACCAATATATAACTATGTGTACTTCTCAGCAATCACTGTCACATGTTTTCAGGATGAAAATTACATTATGATCATCAATTTAATTAAATTTGTGCCAATTAGTTCCTCAAAAATGGAGTCCAAATTGTGATTCTTTGTTCAGTTCTTAAGCAATTGCGTTTTGGACAAATACATTTGTCAAAGTATCAAACAGCATTTATGAAAACAACAAGCCGGAGGATATAATCTGGAGCAGTGATGCCATCCACTGGTGCACACGCAAACACTTTGCATAACAAAATGCTTTCACTGACAGACACGTACATTTGAAAATAAACCTGCCCAGACACTGGATTTCATATTTCTTCTGTGCAAATTGTAGGGAGTGGGTGTGAGTGGGTGGGTGATTCATGTTTGCTACACACAAACATGCAAACAACACATTCATTGACAGCCACAGTGCGGGAACAAAAAAAGTTGTCGCATAGTTGAAGAGAAAATAGCGTGTGTGGCCGCCATTCCTTCCTCCTGCACCCCATCCCCACAGGTGATCTCACTGAGCGAGTTCCTTGCAGCCAATTACTTCATCATTCAGACCAATGTAAAAACATTGGTGCCGGGACTGCTTGATCCAAATTCCCGGTGCCTAATACTACCACCAAAAATGGTTGTTATTGTACTAAACATGTGCAAAACAGCTGTTGTGCACAATCTACAAATATAAACATACGCTGCATGTTCCAACTTCTAGGTAATTATGTTTAACTGTGAAGTCCTGCCAAGCTGCAAAGTAATTAGCACAAGGACTAATATTTCAATCCTTTCATAATTATACATGTTTCAAACAAGTGCTACACTATTCAACATTTGCCCTGGGCATTCTCGACTAAACCGGAAATGATTAATTTTATTCCGAATCCACATCTATCTTTGACACGCTTGAAAACTAAATTCTCTAAATCTCAAATCTCGTGGGCCAAAGCTCCCGAGGCTGGATAGAAACCATGCTGCACTGGTGCCCAGAGTGAAATATGCTCGTCTCAACTCTGCCCCAATTTCATCCTCTTTGTACTGGGTTTTTATATTCTAGTCACCATCTTCGACTGTCACTTTTCTTTCAAGAAGTCATGTGTGAAAAGAACCTACCCAACACTCCCAAAAGACCTAATATCCCCTTTTTGAGCAACCATTAGCATGGATCCACTGCCTTCAGCACAGTGGCTCCAATAATTGACCAAAGTATTTTTACTTTCTAGGTTCAGAGAGGAATCTGCCTCACCAGAGGACACAGTGATGGAGTAACTCAGCAGGTCAGGCAGCATCTCTTGAGAACATGGATAAGTGACATTCAGATCGAGACCCTTCTTCTGGCCTTACAAGGTTGTACTGCACCAGATTAAGGCACTGTTGCTTCGGCACCTCGCACATGCTGGAGCTCCGAGTTATCTTGGGTGATGAGAGGGGGCAGACAAGGACTGGGGTGGGGTGGAGCCACAGATTCCACCCAGCCTGCACATTTGTTCTGAATTTCCCCCCCAAACTGCTATTACAATTGAAGCTGAAAATAAAATCCCAGCCATTTTATCCATCAAACATTTTGTATCCAAGGATTGAATTGTTTGGCAGATCACCACCTTTTTCCACAAACGGATTGATTCTGCAGCATCGCAATCACCACATCTTTTCACCCTCCAAAATAAACATGTCCAAAATTAAACATAAAATGTAATCACATTAAGGAATAAGTGAAGATACTTAATAGCTCACTGTGTAATCCATTTAGTAATGAACCACAATTTACATACTTGATTGGCCTTGTTGATGATATTTTATTAATCGTTGGATGTCAGAACAAGGTGTGAGCACCAGACAAAGTACTTTGGCAGCCCAAAGAGTCACTCTCTCACAAGGCAGACCTAAATGTTGAAAATCACTAACTACTGCAGACAAAAATTTCATGATTTACAAAGCAGTTTTATCATATAATTTAATTTTCTTTAAATCTGCTGGTCCACCAGGATTGGGTCATTCAGTCCAATGTGTCAAATGTGGATTCAATGTTTTAATCTTCTCAACGGGACTGCTGCAAGTGGCACAGCTATGTGCCATTATCCTTTCATTACAATTTCAATGATGGACATGACCTCCGACTTCCAGAAATTAGTGAAGCACTACTCAAGTCACAGTTTTAACTAAGCCCAGCAATTGCGATTAAATCCTTTCCAAATCCCCTACACTGTTCATTAGCACTGCACCTTCTTAGCCACCTATCTACCGTTACAGCTGTTATATTAGACGCATTTATTTTACTGAAATGTACAGAGGAATCGCATTAGTCCGGTACCAAAGTGTCAATCATCTATAAGACCAAGAAAACTCTATTATAGCAAGCTCCCCCAATGATATCAAAATGTTTCACCACGACTTCTACTTGATTGCCAGCATTTTCTAAAAATATGTAGTTTGGGAGCTCAAAGTTTGTAAGATTAATTGTCAATAATCTGCAGTGTCCTCTCTTGGCATAACAGGCATTAAGCAGCCATTGTATATCTATATTACTAAAAGTCTGATCTTGACCACTTCCTGTTCTGTATATTGATTTTAGAAAAAATGCTGCCACTTATGGCTGTGATTTTTGGCCATCTTAGAGTCGCCCTCCGCTGCGCAGGACAAGAGGATTTTTCCCATCGATGAAAAATAAGAGTTATTCGTGTTTAAAAAATGTTGAGATTCTCTCTCCTGAAGGCCACGCCCCTTCCGGAGGGACTATAAAACCCGGAGGTGTTGAGTGCCTCAGTCAGTCTCTGCAAGATGGGGGAGTGAGAGGGTCACGTCTCTCAGTCTGAGCTGTGAATAATACTGAACACATGTCTACTAAACTGTGAGTGGTTTTACTGACCTGTCAGTGCTCTTAATGCCCTTAAAATATAGTTTGGAAATGCTAAAGCTGTGTTGCCTTTGGTTTAAAAATGCTAAAGCTGTGATGCTTTTGGTTTGGAAATGCTAAAGCTGTGTTGCCTTTGGTTTGGAAATGCTAAAGTTGCCTTGCCTAAAGAAAGTTGCCTTGCCGAATTAAAGTTGCCTTGCCGAATTAAAGTTACCTTGCCTAATTCAAGTTGCCTTGCCTTGCCTAATTCAAGTTGCCTTGCCTAATTCAAGTTGCCTTGCCTTCTATATAATTAAAAGTCTAATCTTGACCACTTCCTGTGTGCGCTTTATATTGATTTTAGAAAAAACGCTACCACGTACGGCTGTGATTTTTGGCCATCTTACTCAGAGTCCCCCTCCACTCATCAGGTGCCGAGGATTTTTCCCATCGATGAAAAATAAAAGTGTTATTAGTGTTTAAAAAATGTTGAGATTCTCTCTCCTGTCAATCACGCCCCTTCTGGTGGGAGGGACTATAAAACCCAGACGTGTGGGCTTGGCTCAGTCTCTGCAAGATGGAGGAGGGAGAGGTCATGACTCGCTGTCTCTAGTGGCCTTGCACCCTGCTTGAAATGGTATGAAACTGCACTTGAATTTGGTGGCCTTGCACCTTGCTAGAAGTGGTAAGAAACTGCACTTGAATTTGGTGGCCTTGCACCCTGCTTGAAATGTAATTTCAAGGAATAGCCGTGAGTCAACTGCCAGCCCACCAGCCGTGAGTGAGCTGCCAGCACATCAGGCTTGAGTGACTGAGCCGCCAGCCCAAGAATCCATTCGGCCCACAATGTCCATACTAGCCTCTGGAAACCAGTCCCTTCAGCCCACAACACCATAACTAGCCCCCCCGGCCACCAATATTGCCTTGCCTAATTCAAATTAATTTATGAGATGTTATTTTTTAAACATACAGGTGTTAAAAATGAATATTGTAGGAAGGAACAGCAGTTGGTTTAAACCGTAGATACAAAAGCTGGAGTAACTCAGCGGGTCAAGCAGCATCTCTGGAGAAAAGGAATAGGTGACATTTCGGGTCGAGACCCTTCCGACCCAAAGATGAACTACATTCAAAACATGAACTATAGTTTGCCTTTGGCTTCCCGATATCTTTTGTGTGCATGATCCCTTTGCCAACAGATGCCATCAGTGTAGCTGGGTGATAGAGATTCCTTTTAAAGAGTGCCAGGCACTGCTGCTTTGGAAATTCTCAGGCAACATGAAGATCTGAACTTTGTAAATCAATCCAAGAGAATGCTGAACCAGGTTTTCTCTGAAGCTTAATATAACTTTCTGTTAACACTCTAATTTGGGACGGAACCTAAACGACATCTGTCCACTACCTCCACAGATGCTGCCTGACTGACTCAGTTCCTCCAGCACTTTGTTTTGCTCAAGAGTCAAGCATCTGCAGTTTCTTGTATCTTCTAATTGCACGATCATTTCCTACTGAAGGATTACAATGGGTGCACACTGCCAGGTGATAATTTCCAATAAACCAATCCAAAAAACAGCTGGGGAAGATTATTGCAATGGATATAGACTACTCTGGAGCAACTGTGTAACAGTTGAAAGTCTTCAAAATGCAGGCTAATGCTTGGTCAGAACAACTCATAACTGTGCACGAGCCAAATAGCATAGATGGTCAAAAGGCATACATCACACCACAACATCTCCATCGGCATCACATACATTGCAGAACGTGAATGGCAGCCTTGATCTCTTCACTCAAGTTTCTGGGATGTAATACTTTAGAACCTACAGTGCTATTTATTTTAGAAAATACTATTTTAAAATAATTAAATTATTAAGTTATTACCCTATTAGCAGTAGAATGAAAGTCAGTTTTTAACACAAAAAGTTTGATACCATGCGAATAAAAACTTCTGACCTCCACAGCACTTTCTCATCTAAACATGCCTGCTGCTGTTGAGACTCATCCCGACATCCTCCAGCTCAAGACATTTTCTCCCACTAATTGCTGGAAGCATATCAACACCATGAGGGAACCACATCAAGTGTTTGTCTCCTTAAGGATTGCGAATCTAGCAGCATATGAACAGGGCATGCAAGACGAAATTTCAGTATCAAGCGGCTTGTGGAATGTAAGATAGCCATAATTTGTTTTCATTCAGCTCGCTCTTGTGTGCCCTTGTATATGGTGGATCGGCAACTGGAAATGTAACAATTTCAGAAATTAAACTAGCTCATCACATTGTGCTCACTCAAACTGAAGCGGTAATATGCAAAGTGTTGGTAACCAGCCGGAGCTTACCCTAAAGACAGCAAGCTTGCAAGGCAATGTTCTCATAAACATGCTATTGCCCGAGGGCAAGTGATTACCTGTCAGTGACATTTTGTGCCATCATGATGTAGTCCTCTGCGAGTGGATTATTGGAATCAATCATCACAAAACAGTCATACAAGCTCTGACATAGAGCACATTGTACTTTGATATAATCCAAAATGTAGACATAAACACAGACACAATGTGGTCAGGATATTGACTGGGAATCCAATCAAGCACAAAATGCATTTAAAACAACTGTGAAGGGGGCAGTTCGGCAGATAAATCAAAAAGTAACAGAAGATGTCACCAACGGCAAGCGCTATAAACATTTTACAATTAATCCCTTATGGGAACATCACTATTTACAGCTAAACAGCATGCATCTTAAGCTGCCCAGTGATGAAAGCAACAAACAGGAGATGTTACAAATAACATCCATAACCCAAGGTATTTGAAAAATGCAGACTCTTGAGCCAAGGATCAATTTGGGCTTTGCAGGAAGGATGGTCTTACTTTTGATGAAGATCTCTACAAAAGGAAATGTTTCAAGAGTGGAGCAGCTCCTGGTGTACAAGCTGCCAACATTGGCTGTATCCCGGTAATTAATTCATACCACTTCCCAGCTTCGAATTGTGACATTTTGGCCAACAGTATAGTCTCTTGTCAGTACATTTAAGATTTCAAATGATCTCCAGGCTTAGAATGCACAGGTTGTAAAGACCACCAGTTCTCAGATTGCAGTATACACCAGCTAACGTGAAACACCCTTTGTCGTTGAGTTCAGATCTCTTATCAGTGCCTGGCTGAGTATATCATTGAATGATTTAACAGAGAAGGCAGCCGTTTGGTCCATCCAGTCTGTGCTAACTCTTTGTTATTCAATTATTGGGTGGCACCCACAATCACTGCCTCGCCAACAGTCTGTCTTGTCCTTTTCCTTCTTTGTTGCTTCTTGGTATGTATTAAATGTATGTTTTAGCTTCTTTAGCTTGTTTTATGTGGGGGAGGGGGGGGTTTGGGGGAAACTTTTTTAAATCTCTTCCCTCGACGGAGATGCAACTTTTTCCGTATCGTATCTCTGTCCACACTGCGGCCTAACATCGTGGAGCTGGCGGTCCCTTTGCCAGGGATCGACCTCGGACTTAACATTGTGGAGTTCGCGGACCCTGGATAGGGACCAATTTCGGGAGCTCCAAGCCGCAGGAGCTTCGACCCCGATCGCGGGAGCTTCGATCGCACCGATTGTGGGAGCTTCGATCGCCCCGACTGCAGATGGTTCGACACCCCGACCACGGGAGAATAAAGAGGGAAGATTAGACTTTATTGCCTTCCATCACAATGTGGGGAATCCGCTGTGGTGGATGTTTATGTTACGTTTTATGTAGTTGTGTGTCTTGTTGCTTTTTTTTAGTATGGCTGTATGGTAATCGAGTTTCACTGTACCTTAATTGGTACATGTGACAATAAACAGACCTTGAAACCTTGAAACTGTTCTTTTTCCTTATCATCTTGGCCTGGCAAATGATTTAATTTTGACTGTTTACTCATTGATTAAAAAATATTACAGCATAATCTAGCAACATTCCAGATCACAATACTGGTTTAAAATTTTTTTTACCTGATTATTTTAAATCTGTCCTCTGGTTTCCAGTCTTACTATCTTGTGCAGTACTCTTTTGTTACACCTGTCATCAACACTCACAGATGCCTCTAAAAATTCCTCATAAATGTCACCCCTCGGAGCAGAACCACACCAGGTTCTCATAATGTCAGGTCATTATCCCTGGTTGCATTTTGGAAGGCAGGCATTTGGCGCAGAACCATGAACCTAGAATTGAATACAATATTCCAGATGAGGCCACCAGGGCTTTAACATAGCATCTTTCACTTTATCCTCTATTAAAAAAGTCAGACTGTCAGTTTCACACATTTGTATAAATCCACCCCAGATAATTCTGTTCCTGCCCGTCACCTATTAGCATGCATCGTTTCCCTCATCCTTCCCGCCATGCTATATGACATTTCATTGTTATATTTCATTTCCAGGTATTTGTTTTTGCCAATTTTCCTTTGACATTCAATTTCTTATTGTCCCCCAAGCAGCTTATCACATTTCAGTTTAACAGGTGAAATTTTCCAAATTATAACCCATGTCGAGGTCAATAATATATCAACAGAGACGGTCCTAATTCCAATACCTGGAGAAACCCGACTTCCCCTTAACCGTGAAAACAACCATTCATAAGAACTACAATCCTTGAATTCGAATCAATTTTCAAGATTGTAGTCAGAACCTATCAAATGTCTTCCCCGAATTACTCAATGCCCATCCTGCCTGATCCAATAATTTATTTACTTTGTGGATCGTCACCTTTTTAGACACATTACCTGTGGTACACCATGTTCCCTTTTCACTAACTCTCATCTCGAACATTGTTTCATGCTATCTTTCAGCTTGAGCTAGGATGTGCTGCTGCCCAAAGGTTCTCCATCTGTTTGCATATATCCCTTACTGGACTTGGTTTAATTGTCCTAGTCTTTGCCTCAGCAGACTTTGTGTTTCAGTGCAAATCCCTTACTCTTTACTAGCTTTGTTCTGGTGCCTCTCCGAGGTGACAATCTAAAAATGTGAAATCAAGACTCGATATTGCACAGAGAATTGAAGTTACTTCAATTGGTTCAAACTTTAAAGATTTCAGGGATGTAAGGGATATACAGTGCCCTCCATAATGTTTGGGACAAAGGCCCAGCATTTATTTATTTGCCTCTGTACTCCACAATTTGTGATTTGTAATAGAAAAAATAATTATTTTACCTTTATACGGTGGAACGGACTTGACGACAAACAGGGACTTAAATTGTTGAAATACTTTGTAGCCCAGATTTTGTTTTGCTTTTTTTTTTAGTTTAGGGAGTTTTGTTTTTCTCTTTTTTTTGTTTTTCTCTTTTTTGTTTTTATATATACGTTCTCTTTTAAACACTTAACTATATTTACATAGAGACCAGGAGGTCGACACCCAATGTGTATTTTGACACTGGACTCATACTTAGGTTATACTTGTTATTAATGTAATCCTGATCCCTATGTATCAATATCACTGTTATGTTTATCATTATTATTTTGTTGTTGCTTTGTTTTTGTTTTTGAAAAAAATTAATAAAATGATTTTAAAAGAAGAAATAAATGAAAAGAAAATTTAAAAAAAACACATGTGGTCAAAGTGCACATTGTCAGATTTTATTTAAGGGTATTTTATACATTTTGGTTTCACCATGTAGAAATTACAGCTGTGTTTATATAGGAATGTTACAAAATTTTGAGATTTTAAAAATCAAGCCTGTAATTTATGCCACCAGATAAAGCATAAAAAGAACTTTAATTTGATACCTAATTCACTGTCATATCTTCAGTATTAAGAATGTTATGGCCATTTTCATACTCGGAAATTAGCATCTCGTTACCTATTACTTTTCCATTGACAACACAAAAGCTGTGATCGAGGACAGTCAAAGGCCCATAACCTTCTTAAAAATTAAGAGAACTGAATGAAAATTTCAGTTATTATTGATTGAAGCATTCTGAAACAAATATGAAACATCTTACTTGGATGACCTGAAATTAAAGCATATAATTAGTTAGTTACCTAATTGTAGCTAATTACAAAATTGACCGTTGTGACGGAAATAGTAATAAACACCCAGACTGCCTTGAAAATTCAAAAATGTGATATTCTCAAGATCAGAACTTCAATATTATTGTATTATATGCTGTAAGTCCGTAACAGATAGGTAAATAAATTACAATTTCTAGCAATAGACCAAGACTTTATGGGGAAGATCAGTTGCTAGCTGGTACATTGGCATATCATAATCAGTAGCATTATCATACTCCTCAGATTGTAACCAATAAGCAACTCTGTACACCTTGTTTTTCCTCAACTTTTCAATTTTGGCACTACAAGTTTTTGCTCTTCAAACCACGCATGACATGCCTTTCTGCCCACTACTTTCCCATTAAGAATGTCCTGTAGATCATCACATTTGGAGTAGTACAGATTCGGATAATCTCTGCGAATGCTGTCTAAATCAGTCTCTTTTGCTGGGCATTTGGATTGACAATTTTGCATTTCTTCTTCGGAGACATCTAAAATGTAAAGAAAGAAAAAAAACAGCATTAATGCTGTTCAGCAAAAACAGCTGAACAGCATTAACAGAAACAAGTTATCATTTGCAGTTTTAGAAAAAAGGTAGAAATGATAAAGTTAAACGCTAAAACAAATAGTAAATACCCAACAAAAAAAATCATATTCATCAGTTTCATCAAATCAATTAAATTCATCTAAATTCAATTACTAGATCTAAACATCTATCCATTTCTTAAGAAAAAGCAACTTTTTAAAAATAGCCTAAGTATCCAAATAACAAATAACAACTGATCCCATTCCCACGCGTTCACAATATAACATGATTTTTTAATCTCACTTTGTCATGAATTTATATGCCAAATGGAAGGAATTTAATGTTAATTCCCATAAATTAATCCAGAAACATCTACTCTCAAGATAATCAAAATCATTATTTTTTGCACAATACATCTGACTAAAACTGTACTGTGGATATTTAGTGTGAAAATATTGAACATGGATAGACAATAACACAAAATACAGATGATTTAGATGCTCTTATGACATGATTGTCCTAAAAAATAATGAATTTGATTATCTTGAGCGTGGATGTTTCTGGAATGTGATCGATTGGAATGTTGCAGTTGCCGTAAATTTTAAGCCCATATCAGCAGGCAAGACATGGCCAATTCGTATGGGGCCTCAATAACATTTTCGCATCTGAGGAAGGACATTATAGCCATAGAGGGAGTGCAGAGAAGGTTCACCAGACTGATTCCTGGGATGTCAGGACTTTCATATGAAGAAAGACTGGATAGACTTGGCTTATACTCGCTAGAATTTAGGAGATTGAGAGGGGATCTTATAGAAACGTACAAAATACTTATGGGGTTGAACAAAATTCTTATGGGGTTAGATGCAGGAAGATTGTTCCCGATGTTGGGGAGGTCCAGGACAAGGGGTCACAGCTTAAGGATAAGGGGGAAATCCTTTAAGACTGAGATGAGGAAAAACTTTTTCACACAGAGAGTGGTGAATCTCTGGAACTCTCTGCCACAGAGGGTAGTTGAGGCCAGTTCATTGGCTATATTTAAGAGGGAGTTAGATGTGGCCCTTGTGGCTAAAGGGATCAGGGGGTATGGAGAGAAGGCAGGTACGGGATACTGAGTTGGATGATCAGCCATGATCATATTGAATGGCGGTGCAGGCTCGAAGGGCCAAATGGCCTACTCCTGCACCTATTTTCTATGTATCTATGTATCATAAGATTAAAATAAAGTCACACCAAAAAACAAAATAATATGTTAAATATACGACATACCTTTTGTTTTGTCCTGATATTGCGATCCATGATGTTGAAGGCGTTGAAGGCTTTTTTAGTCACGTTTAAGTTTAATCCAGCGACGCAATGGTACAGCAATTATTATTTTTTTAAACCCGCGAACGGAAGCGCGAACGATTTTTCTTCATCAGCTAGCAGCCCGAGGAAATCCCTCTCCGACAACCAATACAAACCTGCGTTTTAATCCCGCTCCCCCCCCACAGCCTCCGGAATCGCACGCACCGGCAGTGGCAGATTTGTAGCGCCGCTGATGGTAGGTTTTGTAACAACGCTAATTTATACATAGTACCCCCATTTCAGGGCACCATAATGTTTGGGACATGGTTTCACAGACGTTTATAATTGCTCAGGTGTGTTTAATTGCCTCTTTAATGCAAGTATGAGAGCTTTCAGCACCTAGTCTTTCCTCCAGTCTTTCCATCACCTTTGGAAACTTTTATTGCTGTTTATCAACATGAGGACCAAAGTTGTGCCATTGAAATTCAAAGAAGCCATTATGAGACTAAGAAACAAGAATAAAACTTGGAGACATTAGCCAAACCTTAGGCTTACCAAAATCATGATGTTTGGAACATCATGAAGAAGAAAGAGAGCACTGGTGAGCTTACTAATCGCAAAGGGACTGGCAGGCCAAGGAAGACCTCCACAGCTGATGACAGAAGAATTCTCTCTATAATAAAGGAAAAACCCCAAACACCTGTCCGACAATCATAAACACTCTTCAGGAGTCAGGTGTGGATTTGTGAATGATCACTGTCCACAGAAGACTTCATGAACAGAAATACACAGGCTACACTGCAAGATGCAAACCACTAGTTAGCTGCATAAATAGGATGGCTGGGTTTCAGTTTGCCAAGAAGTACTCAAACGAGCAACCACAATTCTGGAAAAAGATCTTGTGGACAGATGAGACGAAGATTAACTTATATCCGAGTGATGGCAAGAGCAAAGTGTGAAGGAGAGAAGGAACTGCCCAAGATCCGAAGCATACCACCTCATCTGTGAAACACGGTGGTGGGGGTATTATGGCCTGGGCACGTATGGCTGCTGAAGGTACTGGCTCATTTATCTTCATTGATAATACAACTGCTGATGGTAGTAGCATAATGACTACTGAAGTGTATAGACACATCCTATCTGCTCAAGTTCAAACAAATGCCTCAAAACTCATCGGCAGGCAGTTCATTCTACAGCAAGACAATGATCCCAAACATACTGCTAAAGCAACAAAGGAGTTTTTCAAAGCTAAAAAATGGTCAATTCTAGAGTGGCCAAGTCAATCATCTGATCTGAACCCAATTGAGCATGCCTTTTATATGCTCAAGAGAAAACTGAAGGGGACTAGCCCCCAAAACAAGCATAAGTTAAAGATGGCTGCAATACAGGCCTGGCAGAACATCACCAGAGAAGACACCCAGCAACTGGTGATGTCCATGAATCGCAGACTTCAAGCAGTCATTGCATGCAGAGGATATGCAACAAAATACTAAACATGACTACTTCCATTTACATGACATTGTTGTGTCCCGAACATTATGGTGCCCTGAAATGGGTGGACTATGTATAAACACAGCTGTAATTTCTTCATGGTGAAACGAAAATTTATAAAAATTGCCTTTATTAAAATCTGACAATGTGCACTTTAACCACATGTGATTTTTTCTATTACAAATCTCAAATTGTGGAGTACAGAGGCAAATAAATAAATGATGGGTCTTTGTCCCAAACATTATGGAGGGTACTGTGTGCAATAATATAAAGGATATATATATATAGGCAAACATCTTCCCACCAGCCACTGAAGTAAGATTGTTCCAATGCAGGGTAAAAGTTTGAAAACAGCTTGACCTTTTACGCCATGATGTATTACATGAAATGTAATTACAAGAAATGGGCTCATATTGCTAATCGAGGATTCCTTGATAAACTCTATCTAACTCTCTCTTAAATCCATCCAGTGATTTGGAATTCCCTGCCACAGAGGGCGGTGGAGGCCAAATCACTGGATGGATTTAAGAGAGAGTTAGATAGAGCTCTAGGGGCTAGTGGAGTCAAGGGATATGGGGAGAAGGTAGGCATGGGTTATTGATAGGGGACGATCAGCCATGATCACAATAAATGGCGGTGCTGGCTCGAAGGGCCGAATGGCCTCCTCCTGCACCTATTTTCTATGTTTCTATGTATTTACCAAATTAAGCCATAGGCACAGTTGTGATGAATCATTTGAAATAGATGCAGAACTTCAACAACTGCCAGAGTTAGGAATTGCAATATTCAAAAAGCAAAGGAATTTGTTTGAATGTATTAGTTCTCACACTTTTGTCACCTTTCTTGCTATTTTTCATCTTGTTCAAGTAAACTAACAAATAGAGAAAAGAACAAGTTAGAATCCATAAACAAAATCATATCACTGAGCAATAGCATTAAACTGTAACCAATTTTTATAAGCTCATATTTTTATGTCGCATGCTGCACAAAATCTGCCGACAAATTTGAAATCGATTTTTTAAAATCTATTCAGATTGTTTCCCAAGATAATACCTGAACAGTTTTTTTTAAGCGTGGGAACAAGCCCTTTGGCCAACTGAGTCCATGCCGATCAGCAATCACCCGTACACTAGTTCTATCGTGCAGGCTAGAGACAATTTTCAGAAGCCAATTAACATACAAACCTGCACATCTTTGGAATGTGGGAGGAAACCAGAGCACCCGGAGAAAACCCACGCTGTCACAAGGAGAATCCCATGAAGAGACGAGACCAACAAATATCATATAGGACTAAGCGATTGATGTTTAACCTTGCTTTAAAGATGAAGAATAACCCTCCAAATAAAAAGAGATAACCCCAGACCAGTCTACAAATATGATGCCAGATTCAATGGAACAAAATCAGTTATATATGCCAAAAGCATAATCAATAAATAATACAAAATTGCATTGTGTAGACTATGGGTTTCTACAACTCAATATCCCTTTCAGTTTTACCAGCTGCTTGATCATGCACTCCTAAAAGTTGTCTTATGTAACTTAAAAACCAACTATCATTTGTGCAACCACCCTTCCAACAGAACACACCCTCATACACGTACAATGATCACCTACTCAGTCACGCCCTCCAATCCTTTTCCCATCGCAGTCATATCGGTCCCTTCACATCCCCAACTCTTGACTACAGTTAATACCAAGGACATTGATACCAATCCATCCTGCAAATCTTCACAAGACTGGCACAGAAATTGCAAAACTAATTTTAGTTTTAGTACTAATCAGATGCTGGGAATGTAAAAGATGTCATCCGGTGCATTCCTAAGAGGTAGACGAAGCATGCACCATCTATCTGACTACATACAAGTACAATGTACAAGGGAATCCTGGGTTCTATTCTTACCATGTGCTGAACAATAGGCAGTTGATGCTTATCGTACAGTCATAAAGGATGATCATTTATTTCTTTAGAAACAACCATTTCTTGCCTCTGCCCCCCTTCACCAAAAACAAGGAAAATATGATTAAAATGTCAAATGAAATACTGAAGTAAATAAGCTTTTTTTTTAAAATTCCACAGGCATTTACACAATACTAAACCAATTCATAACACATTTACAGTTAAATTACTGCCATTATTTCAATTACAGCATTTAAAATAAACATAATTTCAGAGGTAGTGAATGGAGTTATTCTGTTGCTTTTAATGCAGTTGGTTGGTTAGAGCAGATGTCAACACGACCTCTCCAACGCACAGAAGCATTCAATGTCTTTTTAATAATTTGCATTAATACCAAAATATGTATTGCACAAAACAACTAAAGCATTACATTTGGAAGGACTTAAAGCAAGTCACAAGATACAAGTTGTAAGATCCAGAGGGTCCAGAATGAAATCAATCCTGCATGAATTTGCTAATCCCTTGGTTCACAAATTCCAAACATAAAATTTACTTTAAAAAATACAAGTTAATATGGAAAGGTTAATCACAGCACTTTTGTCCCAGTGTAAAAAAAATAAAATGCTTAATGTTACAATTGGGAAACTGTTTCCTGCAGCATTTTTGTAAACCCAATATCCACAGTAATTATTAGACAAAATTATGTCCAGCAGCATACTGCTTTCATTTTCATGCAGGTATGCTTTACCTGTAAACTGAACCAATTGAGCAGTCAATAATGATCTTCTAAAATTGCCAATAACTAATGGAGAATGAAATAAATTCTAGAGTGTACAGAACTTTCCTTAAATAAGTCATGGTGGTGTTGTATTTAATGTCTTCAGGAAGCCTGCTGTAAGTCACAAGTGAAGATTCCTTTTAGTAAAAATTTAAGGAGGTCATCATGGATTGAAAATGACACAAGGTCCAACCCTGCCACAGGGATACAAGTGCTTTACATTTTTTTTCTCCCACAGCATTATGGAAGCTTAGCAAACATATCAAGTTCCATTTTCCAGGTACATTAAATGTAACTTTTCCTTTTCATTGGAATTGGCATTTTTTGGAGGTTTTGCAAGGAACAAACATGAATATGTCAAACGAGGTAATGAAAGCATGTACTGAATGCAAATAATCAATGAAATAACCAAACTTATTGGCACCAAAATGCAACAGTATTGAATGCAAATAAAATATAAACCACACTTCAGTTAAAATAATCACTTTTTTTCCATCTTTTCGCAGCTAAAGATTCCCACTAAACTGCAACAGCTCATTTAGTGAAGCAAAATGCCTGGAGAACGTGCTAACTATATCACTCCAGTCATTAAACAGTTTGGATTTCTGCGTCGACCCCGTTACATCCACAGAGGCTCTCGACGCAAGCTTGTTTGCTTCGGCCACGGACATTCCATTCCATCCATCTGCTCACTACCATGCTCTGCCCCCCCCTCAACCGCGTCACCCCCCATCCCAGTTGACCACATGCACTGTCAACTGGGACAACCTCAGATCTCTCCAGCCTGCCCCCTTCCCTCCACCCTCTCACAATGCCAACTTTGCCCTCCTCAACACCCGGTCGCTCAACAACAAAGCCCTTGACCTCCATGAACTAATCCTTGACAACACTCTTGACTTCCTTCTGCTCACTGAAACCTGGCAACAACCCAATGTCTTCTTCTCCCTGAATCAAGCATCCCCATCTGGATTTAATTATATCTCCAAACCCCGCCCCTCCCGACATGGAGGTGGCCTCGCTGTTATTTTCAACCAGAACCTTCCAATCGCTGAACTCACCCTTCCCCCAGTAGCATCATTTGAATTCCTTGCCTTCAAAGCCCTTTCCTCCATGACAGTCATCCTCTTACCGGCCACCTAAACCAAACCCCTCCTTCCTATCTGACTTCACTGAACTCCTCACACTTGCCTCATCTCTCTCCCCACGTCTGCTGCTACTTGGTGACTTAAATATTCATATGGACTCCCCCACCTGCAAGCTCGCATCTGAATTCGCTTTTTTACTTGACAACTTCTCCCTCACTCAGCACGTCACCTTTCCCACTCATGACAAAGGTCACATCCTTGACCTGGTCTGCTCCACAAATCAACCGGTACTCGACCTCCATCCATGCCTCTTCCCCCTCTCTGATCATAAGCTTATACGGTTCACCATCCCTTCTCCGACACCTCGCCCCCGCTTCCTCAGAGAAATCACCTTCCGTAAACTAAAATCCATCGACCCCCACCATCTCTCTGACCTGCTCTCCACCACTCTCCCCCTGGACTCAACCCACATCTCACCTGATGATCTCACAAAGCATCTCAATTCCACCTTGTCTACCTCCCTTACCACTCTGCCCCCCCCTCAAAACAAGAACCGTAACTTTTAATAAATCTTCATCCTGGTACACACCTGCACTTCGTAAGCTGAAACAGACTGGTCGCCGACTTGAACGACTCATAAAGAAATCATCTCTCACAGTCCACCATGAAGCTTACAAACTCCACCTCACTGCCTACAAAGATGCCCTCATTGCTGCTAAATCTGCCTACCTCTCCTCCATATTCACTGACCCCTGCCTAAACCACAGAACCCTCTTCTCCACAGCGTCCACCCTCCTCAAGCCCCGAGCCAACACTCTCCCTACCTCCACTCCGGATCTCTGCAACACATTCCTCCACTTTTTCGCTGACAAAATCAGCACCATCTATCAATCTTTATCCCCTGTACCCGACTCCCCAGCATCTACTCCACCACCTACCAAGGCCCCTCCTTTCAACATCTCCACTGACCTCCTTACCCCTCCTCCACACTGCTTCCTCTCCCAGTTTGACCCGGTCACCCCTACTGAAATCTCCAAACTCATCAGCTCTTCCAAACCCACTACCTGCTCCCTCGACCCTCTCCCCACTCCCCTGCTGAAGTCCTGCCTCCCCGTTCTCTGCCCCTACCTCACTAATCTCTTCAACTCCTCATTGTCCCAAGGAATTGTCCCCTCTGCTTTCAAAACTGCTGCTGTCACACCAATCTTAAAGGAACCTGGTCTTGATCCCTCCTCTCTCATCAACTACCGCCCTATCTCAAACCTCCCCTTTCTTTCAAAAAGCCTGGAGCGTATCGTCGCGTCACAACTTCATTCCCACCTCCTCGCGTACAACCTATACGAACCCCTCCAATCTGGCTTTCGCTCCCTCCATAGCACAGAAACTGCTATCCTCAAAGTCCTCAACGACCTCCTCACCTCTGCTGACACTGGTTCCCTCAACATCCTCATCCTCCTCGACCTGAGTGCAGCATTCAATACAGTGAACCACAACATCCTGCTTACCAGACTTAAAGACCTTGGCATTGAAGGTTCTGCACTCAGCTGGCTCCGTTCCTACCTTTCCAACCGATCCCACTTCATCTCTCTCCATAACCACACCTCTGCCACAGCCACTGTCACTCAAGGCGTTCCCCAAGGCTCCGTTCTCGGTCCCCTCCTCTTCATCATCTACATCCTCCCCCTTGGTCATATACTCAGTCACTTCAACCTGGACTTCCATTGCTATGCTGATGACACCCAGATCTATCTCAGCACCAAGTCCCCCCACCACCCCCCTCTCTCCCATATCAACTCCTGCCTGTCAGCCATCAAATCTTGGATGCAACTCAACTTCCTTAAATTAAACAGTAACAAAACAGAATTTCTCCTCATTGGCTCCAAATCAACACTTACCAAAATGAACAACCTCACTCTCACTATTGACGGCACCAGTGTCTCCCCATCTCCTCAGGCCCGCAACCTTGGCGTGATCTTTGACTCAACCCTCTCCCTTGAGCCTCACATCCGCCATGTTGTCAAAACATTAATTTTTCACCTCCGCAACATTGCCAAAATCAGACCCTCTCTCACACCCCCCGCTGCTGAAAGACTCATCCATGCCTTCATCTCCTCCCGACTGGACTACTGTAACTCTCTTCTCTTTGGCATTAATTCCAGCAACATCAACCGACTCCAACTGGTCCAGAATGCAGCCGCCCGACTCATCACCCACACCAAATCCTGGCACCACATCACCCCAGTTCTCAAAGAACTTCACTGGCTTCCCATTTCCCACCGGATCATCTACAAAATCCTGGAATTCACCTACAAAGCCCTCAACCACTTGGCCCCCCCCTTATCTCACTGACCTCCTCTCCCCCTACCAACCCTCAGGGTCCCTCAGATCCACATCAGCCGGTCTCCTCTCCATTCCGAAATCCAACCTCTGCACTTTTGGAAACGGAGCCTTCTCCAGGGCAGCTCCCAGGCTCTGGAACTCCCTCCCACAATTGATTCGAAATTCTGAGTCCCTCACCATCCTCCAGTCCCGCCTCAAGACCCATCTCTTCGCCTCTGCATACCCTTAGTCCCATGCTCCCCTCCCCTTTGCATCTCTGTCTTACTGCTCTATTTTGTTTTGTTCTTGTCTCTCTAATGTTAAGCGACTTTGAGTCCTTGAAAAGCGCTATACAAATAAAATGTATTATTATTATTATTAGATAAAACTGTTTGCATTCGTGGAATGTTTCTGAATCTGAACAGCTAACTTTTGAAAGAGTTGGACGCACAATAAATAGCCATTGCCTTCTAGACACCCTTTTGTTTAAGTTTGGTCAGATGTGGGTATATTGAGCGATTGCAGTCAACAGGACTACAAATGTTTACATAACCTGATTCAGCCTGCATGTTTAGTGAGGAACTGGAATTGGTGATGTTGAAGGAACATTCTGTCCAATCTGGCAACACCAAACAAAGTGATTGTGGATGTCCATAGAAATGGGAGGATTCTAATTATTCCCTGAAGCCTTCTCCACTTTGCAACAAGTTCACGGCAGTTCTGAGATTGACCTCCATTTACCCACTTCTGCCATATCCTTTTGGCCAACAGCTCTTACAAATTTCAAAGCTGAAATTAACACTAACATAACATTAATTGCCATTATGAAGATTCAACACCTCACCTACAATTTGCGAGCAGTCACCCTCCCTCCCCCAGCTGTTTTGGATGGAGCTCTCCCATGTCTCCTCTGTCTCGTAGTTTGACTCTCACTCCCCACCCCCCCTCCCCCTCATAAAGAACAAGGATAGTTCCCCTACTGTACGACTGGTACTGCAGGAGTGGCCAATATATTAATCAGAGATGCTGTCTGACCCGCTAAGTTACTCCAGCGTTTTGTGTCTATCGTCATTTTAAACCAGTACCCGCAGTTCCTTCCTACAGAATAGAGTTCCCCTGGTCCTCAACGATCACCCCACCAGCCTCCACATCCAATACATAACTCCCTGACATTTCAGTCACTTTTAATGTGATTTTGCTACTAGTCACATTTTCCAAGTATGGACTCGGCAACCATTTCACCGAATACTTGCCCCTTGTCCACCAAGGCCTGCCGGAGCTCCTGGTTGCTAACCAATTCAGCTCCCCTTCCCATTCCTCCATCACCCAGAGTGAGGCCACACATGAACTTGAAGAACAGGCCCTAATTTTCCACTTGGATAGCCTTTATCCCTGTGGCTTTTAAATCCAGTTGTTAACTGCAGTTCCTCCTCTACAGATGGAAGTGACTGGAGATTTGTTGCACATCTTGAGCAAACCTGAACTCTGATCAGTGCCATTTGGCGCCATCAAGGGGCAGGACCAGGTATTGGGAAAGCCCAACATCCCTTTGGATTGAAAATGTGAACTTCTTAGCCACTGCCCAAAAATTAGCTTTTCAACAATATCTTCATCAAATGTAACTCTGCACTTACAAACTGGGAGTTGGAAATGGCACTAAAAATGGCGACTCTGAATTCAGTCTCAGTGTAATAATAATAATAATAGATTTTATTTATATAGCGCTTTTCAGGACTCAAAGTCGCTTTACAATTGAGAGTCAGGAATAAACAAAACAAAATAGAGCAGTAAGACAGAGGGGGGGGGGGACATGGGACTAAGGGTATGCAGAGGTGAAGAGATGGGTCGAGGCGGGACTGGAAGATGGTGAGGGACTCAGAATTTCGGACCGGTTGTGGGAGGGAATTCCAGAGCCTGGGAGCTGCCCTGGAGAAGGCTCTGCCTCCAAAAGTGCAGAGGTTTGATTTCGGAGTGGAGAGGAGACCAGCTGATGTGGATCTGAGGGACCGTGAGGGTTGGTAGGGGGAGAGGAGGTCAATGAGATAAGGGGGGGCCAGGTTGTTGAGGGCTTTGTAGGTGAGGACCAGGATTTTGTAGGTGATCCGGTGGGAAATGGGAAGCCAGTGAAGTTCTTTGAGAACTGGGGTGATGTGGTGCCAGGATTTGGTGTGGGTAATGAGTCGAGCGGCTGCATTTTGGACCAGTTGGAGTCGTTTGATGCTGCTGGAATTGATTCCGAAAAGAAGAGAGTTACAGTAGTCCAGTCGGGAGGAGATGAAGGCATGGATGAGTCTTTCAGCAGCGGGGGGTGTGAGAGACGATCTGATTTTTGCAATGTTGCGGAGGTGAAAAAATGATGTTTTGACAACATGGCGGATGTGAGGCTCAAGGGAGAGGGTTGAGTCAAGGATCACGCCAAGGTTGCGTGCCTGAGGAGATGGGGAGACAGTGGTGCCGTCGATAGTGAGAGTGGGGTTGTTAATTTTAGTGAGTGTTGATTTGGAGCCAATGAAGTGTACTACTGCTATACACTTGTACTGTATCTGAGATGCTTATCTAAGATGTATCTAAGTGCTAATGTATAGTGATACTTGTACTGAACTGAATACAAAAATGAATTTCACTGTGCCTTGGTATGTGACAAATAAAGTTCCACAGTAAACCATTGTCTAATTTTAAAATGTGGAATGAAGTAGGACCAAAACATCTGAAAATTGCATAACTGGATTCAATTTTTCAAAACAGATGGGGACGGGGGGTAGGGGGGGGGGGTTAAATAGGGAACCAAGTAATATTAAATTTAAAGCATTTTGTAACTGATCAACAAAGGAAAGATGCGTATTCCGACTTTAGCATTTGTAGAGTTGTTAACGTTATATTATCAACAATAATATCTGTGCGAAATCATATTACAATTAAAAATATGCTGGGTTAAACTTTCTTCAACTTTTTCTTAAAATAAGCCGTTCAACTCTAGAACCTTTAAGCTTTAATAAAACCAGCTGATGAAAATGAACATTGGCTTCACATCCCCAATGATATTTAATTCGCATTCGCAGCATGAGAAAATGCCGACAAGTTCTATCTCCACTAGATGGAGCACTCCGCCTCCCAACAGACCTAATGCTGAGAGAAAAATTATCTACACTGCTCAACACACGCAAGGTTGGCACTGGTAGGCCATGCAAAATAAAACTGCTGCACTCCTCGGAGAGAAAAGAAGCAATGAATTGTTTTGATGGTGCCTTCCCCAAGTATTTTTTAGCATTGTTTGTTCCTATAGTAGCGATTTACTTAGTTGTTTGAAACAGATTACGAAATGGGATAAACCTTGGTTCGTCATTAAAACGTTCTGTACCAGGCAAGTTTATCTCAACTTGAGAATTTGGTGGTCAGTCTATTAGTGCAAATCAAGCCAACACAACAAAGTTTTGGTTTCATTTTTGATCCAAACCAGCCTTTTTACAATGTAACTGGAATACTCAAAACATTCTCAGAAAACCATTGGCTCATCTTACCCCATATCTGGCTCACTTAAGGATGAAGGGTATGTGGATCTGGAGGGGTGAAGAAAAGAGAATTTCAATTAACCCAACGAACTGCAAATTTATATTATTCTACCACACTATACTTGAACCATCAATTACAATTCTCCCACAAGCACTCTGCAACAGTGTACTTCAAAATGTGATATTGCAGCCTCACAATTTTGTGTGCTTTGAGATTTAATTTTAATGAAAAGTTAATCAAATAATACGAAATAAAATCAGGGGCTTAACCCAGGTTGCACAATGCCTGGGATTTACCAACAATGTTTACTATGTAGCTGACATGCAAACACATGGAGACCCCCAGACGAGCACAATGGCCTTCAATTGCTATTTCCATATTCTCAGAACCATGTGTGGTCTGTGCCACCTGGAGTATTGTTGACATGGGTGAGTTTAGCACTGGGAAGCCAGCTTAAGCACGACCCAAATCGTCAATTATCCCTTTGCCTCTGCAGATGTGGCTCGACCCACTGAGTTCCTCCCTCAGTTTGTTTAATCACTTCCGCTGAAGAAACGTGCTTACATTGCCCACTTTCAGGTTTATGTGATAGGAGCAGAATTAGGCCATTCGACCCATCCAGTCTACTCCCCCATTCTATCATGGCTGATCTATCTCTCCCTCCGAACCACATTCTCCTGCCTTTTCCCCATAACCCCCGACATCCTTACTAATCAAGTTTTCCCCCACATTTCTGTGGCTGGCCAGTCCCGTTTGTCATATTCACCCAACACCTCATTCAGTGCTCCCCCAACACGAATCACCCCTCGCATCTCCAAATAGACTACCTGCCTCCAGACACTAATGTGCACTCAATCAGACAACACCAGCACCCACCAACAACTAATCCTGACTCACTGACACTGACACCCTTCCCAACTAATAGCTGTATCCTCCCCGAACAACTTCACATCCACTTATGATGCACATAACCTGCATCAGAATGGATTTTTCCGCTTCCCACACCAGTCTGAAACATGCAATTGTTTAAAATCAATAGTCCTACCTTCAGAAATCCTGTTTATTAAGTTGTGGTAAATCTCAAGCATACCACTATACAGCACAATTAGTAAGCAGATATGTTCTCGTCAACAGAGGGACGATACCAATCAAAATTACCCCACTGCAAGGAGTATTTGATAACAGTGTAAAACCTCAAAATGTGAAGCATTAATTTTGGGTGAACAGACAGGCTAAAGAATTTATTTTGCTCCAGTCAAAGAAAAAATAAATGCTTTTTTATTTTTTTTAAATAAACATCATTCCTCTTAAGCTGCTTGCTACTTGAAATGCTGGATCAGCCAACCATAACAAACTTTCCCTTCCTCTATTAAAGCACATTGATTCGACTTCTAGCACTAAATGTGGAATCCTTTGTCCTTGACCTGTGCACTGTGGACAGCTTGATTGTATTCATGTACAGAAACCGTCAAAATTATGGATCCCTATATAACGAATTTCGGTTATAGCGAACAGAGGTGTCCGTTGGTGGTGGTGGTTAGCGGGTGATGCGCAGCATTGAGCAGCGTATGAGCGGCGGTGGGGAGAGAGTGAGCAGTAAAACACTCGTGAAGAGCATTGCATTAAGAGTGAGTTTGCAGCAGCTGCCACAAAGTGAAGTACCAGGGCGCTGAATGCAGACGCAGCGCACCCCACTGTACTCACTTCACCCTGGCAGTGCGTGCCTCGGTTGCCTAGTAACGCTGCAAGGCTCCCATTGCCCACCGCCCCCCCACTTCCACCAGGTTACCCATTGAACTGGCACCACTTGTCGTGCTTCTGTTTGCGGGAGCTGAGAGAGCGAGCAGCGTGAAGACGGTGTGAGTACCGGCCCTGTCCCCAGTGCACCACGTGTGGTGCCAGGGGCTCTGCGGCTCCCCAGCCTGTATATCCCCACTAGCTTAACCCACTATCATCCACTCCAATGCCCCAATTCTTCCCACCCAGCCCTGGGTTAAACTATTTAATAATTACCATCATGGCCGTGTATAGCGGACAATCGGCAATAACAATTCCCTCTTCCCCCCTTCAGAGGTCCATTATTGTGAGGGTTTACTGTGTATTCTTTTCTTTGACTGGACTGCAAACAAAAGCTTTTCACTGTACCTTGGTACATGTGACAATAATAAACAAAATTGCTGGACAAGTTCAAATGAGTTTTCCTTGCTCCTTGGGAAGAAAACCTGTGTCATATGACTGTAGTATCCATGTATGACACAGTATCCAAGGACATCAATCGCATATTGCACATATTCAGATTGCCACGATAAACATTAAAAAGGCTTTGGTGCTAAGAGTGCATTTTAATGATAACCCACTGCTCCAGAGAAGTCTTGGTGCCATAAATTAGAGGAGTGGTTAGACAAAACAACCATGACTAAACATACAAAAAATAAAATTACACTTACTCCATATCTCGATCCAGCATGTTTCTGGAGTTGTAATGATACAGAACAGGGATGGTAGGTAGAATTTCCTGAGACACAGCGCAGTTCAGAAGGTATCAGAGAATAGCAGCCTGCAAAAGCAAAACAACAATATTGAAAAATATTAAAATGTTGATATACCTGGATACCCATTTCATCTTTAGCACATTTCACATGAATCATAAGGTCTTCCATCCACTTCAATCAACCATTTTTCCCAATGGAAATTTGTTGAACGCAATACGTTTGAGAAGTGGAACAGATCGTAAATCACTGTGACAGATCAACTTCAATGCCATAATCACAACCAAACTCAACACTGGACTCCTGGATCCAGGACTCAGCATCCCTCCCTGCAACTGGACTATCTAACCCATAAACCAAAATCAGTAAGGCAGGCGACAAAACATCTTCCATGAAAATTCTCCATTCTTGCGGTGCCCCACAAGAATGCATTCTCAGTCACCTACTGTACTCTGTACATACGCACACTTCTGCAGAGCCAAATTCTGCTCTAACTCCATTTACAAGTTTGCAGATAACATCACCACACTTGGATCTCAAACAATGATGAAACAAAATACAGAAATGAGACAAAGAGCTTAGTGACATGGTATCAAGGCAACAACCTTCACCTTGATGTCACCAAAATAAAGGTGATACTACAGTCATCCATTTTAGGAAGCAGTGTGGAGTCCACACCCAAGACTGCATCAGTGGTATTGACATGAAGATGATCAACACCTTCAAATTTCTTGACATAAATATCACCAATAATCTGTCCTGGTCCAACTGCATCGATGCAATGGCCAGGAAACCATGACAATGCCTCCACTTCCGCAGTAGAGCAGGAGCATTTGGCACGTCTCCAATATTTCTTACCAGTTTCTACATCTTCACTGTAAAAGGCATCCTGTCGGGATGCATCACAACTCATTGGCATCTGCTCTGCCAATATTTCAAGAAACAAGACAAAGTGGGACCCGTTGGGTCCCAGTCACACGGGAGGCCTGGTCCCCCCCAACGCAACCAATTCCCCTATGCAATATTCCACCACTCACTCATTCCCCCAATGCAACCCGTTCCCCCAACGCAATATTCCACCACTCACCCATAGCACACAACTGTGCAGGCGTGGCTCATTTCCCCTCATCCCCCAGCACTCCCTCCCCCTCCATGTGTGGGAGGGGAGGGAAGTGAGGTGTGTGGTGGGGGTGTGTTGGGTTGGGAGGGGAGGTGTAGGAGGAGGGAGAGGGTGGTGTGAGGGGAGGGGGGAGGGGCATGTGTGGGGTGGGAGGGGAGGTGTGTATGTGGGCGGGAGGGGTGTGGGGGGGAGGAGGGATGTGGGAGGGTGGGAGGGGGTGTGGGGGCAGGGGGTTGTAGTGGAGGGGCATATGATGGGCAGGGGGAGTTGTAGGGGGAGGGGGGTGTGTGGGCAGGGGTGTGTGTGGGAGGGAGTGTGTGTAAGCGGGGGGTGTTGGAGGAGGGGGGTGTGTTGGCGGGGGAGTTGTGGGGGGATGGGTGTGTGGGCTGGGGTGTTGTGGGGGGGATGGGTATGTGGGCGGGGGATTGTGGGGGGGAGGGGCGGTGTGGGTGGTGGGGGTTGTGGGGGGAGGGGGGTGTGTGGGTGTTGGGGGTTGTGGGGGGAAGGGGAGGGGGTGTGGGCAGTGGGGGTTGTGGGTGGGGGGATGGGGGATGGGGGGGGGAGTGTTGTGAGGGGAGGGGGGTGTGGGTTGTGGGGTTGTGGGGGAAGGGTGGGCGGAGAGAAGGGGGGGAGAGAGCTCAGAGAAAGGATGGGGAAGAGCCATGGGGAGAGGGAGGTATCACGGGGGAGGGGGGCAGGAGCCAGCAAGGGAAACCAGAGGGGAAGGGGCTGCAGCTGGCGGTGCGATGGGGACTCACAGCAGGCGCTGGTCGCTGGTTGTTCTCCTCCGCCGGAATCAGAGTCTCCGCTTTCCGCTTGGCGAAAGCGGCGTCATCACGAATGCAATATTCCACCACTCACTCGTTCCCCCAATGCAACCCGTCCCCCAACGCTATATTCCACCATTCACCCAAGTAACTTCGTGCCGGGTCGGGCCGGGCTGCTTCCGGTCCCTCCTAAAATTGTGGGAGGCGACCTCCGCTGGTCACCCACAGCGTCCCTCAGCTCCAGTAAAGAGGCGATAGCGCAGGAAGGGGGGGACCGTCCTGCAGAATGATAGGATAAGAGACTAATCCGCGCGGCGCTGACTGGCAGGAGAGGAGATCGATCTGCGCACGCGCGGTTTTTAAGATTTTTGTACCTCGCTAACTTTTACAATAAGTCACCAATCGGATCGAAACGGTACACTCGCAGTACAGAACGGTGCGTGAGCTGACGGAAAATCGTAGCGCTATCGCGTACCATTTTTGCGCAAATAGAAAAACCAAGCAAACCGGAATATAACAAGCTCAGAGTTTTAGTTATGTTTAGATTACAGCAAATTAGTTCATGATAAAATAGGCCGAAGTCAGCATGACTTTGTGAAGGGGAGGCCTTGCCTGACAAATTTGCTGGAATTCTCTGAAGAAGCAAATTGCAGGAAAGACGAAGGAGAGTCAGTGGAAGTTGTTTAGCAAGATTTAGATGCCACACAGGAGGCTGCTAAGGAAGATGAGAGCCCATGGTATCAAAAGGGCAGATACTAGCATGGATAGCAGGTTGGCTGGATACAGAAGGCAAAGAGTGGCAATAAAGTGGTCTTTTTCTGGTTGGCTGCCAGTGACAAGTGGAGTTCCGCAGGGCTTGGTGCTGGGGCCGCTGCTCTTCACGTTGTATATTAAATGAATTGGAACTTTGTGGCCAAGTTTGCGGATGATACGAAAAAAGGTGCAGGGGCAGGTTGTATAGAGAAAGCAGGGACTCTGCAGAAGGACAGGTTGGGAGCATGGGCAGAGAAGTGGCAAATGGAATATAGTGCAGAAAAGTGTGGAGTCATACATTTTGGTAGTAAGAATAAAGGCGTAGATTATTTTCTAAATGGGGAGAGAATCCAGAAATTGGGGGTGCAAAGGGACTTGAGAGTGCTGGAGCAGGATTCCCAAAAAACGTAATCTGTAAATCGAATCAGTAGTAGAGAAAGCAAACGCAATGCTGGCATTTATTTCGAGAGGGCTTCTATACAAAACAGGGATGTAATGATGAGGCTCTATAAGACGCTGGTCAGACCGCATTTGGAATATTGTGAGCAATTTTGGGTATCATATCTGAGGAAGGATGTACTGGCTCTGAAGAGGGTCCAGAGTAGGTTTAGAAGAATGATCACAGGAATGAGTAGGTTAACATATGATGAGTGCTTGACGGAACTGGGCCTGTACTCGCTGGAGTTTAGAAGAATGAGGGGAGACCTCATTGAAACGTACAGAATAGTGAAAGGCTTGGATAGTGGATGTGGAGTTGATGTTTCCACTCGTGGGAGAGTCCAGGACTAGAGGACACAGCCTCAGAATTAAAGGACGTTCTTTTAGGAAGATGGGGCGGAATTTCTTTAATCAGACGGTGGTGAATCTGTGAAATTCTTTGCCACAAAAGGCTGTGGAGGCCGTCAGTGGATATATTTAAGGCAGAGATAGATAGGTTCTTGATTAGTACGGGTGGCAGAGGTTATGGGGAGAAGGCAGGAGAAAGGGGTTAGGAGAGAGAGATAGAGCCTGAAGGGCCTGTCCCACTTTCACGACCTAATTCACGACCTTTTTTACTCGTGGACATTTTTCATCAGGCTAGAAAAACGCCCCGACATACTTGATGCCACGAGTACCTACGACTAGCATCACGACCTACCTACGACCTCGTGACGACCATGCTGCGAGTATGAGTCAAGGGCAAACTCGGCAGAGGTCGTGAATTAGGTCGTGAAAGTGGGACAGGTCCTTAATTCTGCTCCTATCACTTATGATCTTATGAGTTGTGGAGGCAGCCCAGACCATCACACAAATCAGCTTCGCTTCCATCGACTCCATTCACACTTCAAACTCCCTCCGGAAAACAGCCAACATAATCAAAGACCATTTGCAGCTTGGTCATTTCCTCTTCTCCCCTCTAGTCAGGCAGAAGATACAAAAGCATGAAAGCACATACCACCAGATTCAAGAACGGCTTCTTTCCATATTTAATCAGACTATTAAAACTGACCTCTCATAAGCTCAGGATTACCCAATACTTTTTTGCAGTCCTTGCACTTTGTTTACTTTCGCTGTAATTATAAGCTAATTTATTTTCTGAAATTGTTACATTTCCAGTTGCCAATCCACCAATATACAAGGGCACACAAGAGCGAGCTGAATGAAAACAAATTATGGCTATCTTTCATTCCACAAGCTGCTTGATACTGAAATTTCGACTTGCATGCCCTGTTCGTATGCTGCTAGATTCTCAGTCCTTAAGGAGACAAACACTTGATGTGGTTCCCTCATGATGTTGATATGCTTCCAGCAATTAGTGGGAGAAAATGTCTTGAGCTGGAGGATGTCGGGATGAGTCTCAACAGCAGCAGGCATGTTTAGATGAGAAAGTGCTGTGGAGGTCAGAAGTTTTTATTCGCATGGTATCAAACTTTTTGTGTTAAAAACTGACTTTCATTCTATTGCTAATAGGGTAATAACTTAATAATTTAATTATTTAAAAATAGTATTTTCTAAAATAAATAGCACTGTGGGTTCTAAAGTATTACATCCCAGAAACTTGAGTGAAGAGATCAAGGCTGCCATTCACGTTCTGCAATGTATGTGATGCCGATGGAGATGTTGTGGTGTGATGTATGCCTTTTGACCATCTATGCTATTTGGCTCGTGCACAGTTATGAGTTGTTCTGACCAAGCATTAGCCTGCATTTTGAAGACTTTCAACTGTTACACAGTTGCTCCAGAGTAGTCTATATCCATTGCAATAATCTTCCCCAGCTGTTTTTTGGATTGGTTTATTGGAAATTATCACCTGGCAGTGTGCACCCATTGTAATCCTTCAGTAGGAAATGATCGTGCAATTAGAAGATACAAGAAACTGCAGATGCTTGACTCTTGAGCAAAACAAAGTGCTGGAGGAACTGAGTCAGTCAGGCAGCATCTGTGGAGGTAGTGGACAGATGTCGTTTAGGTTCCGTCCCAAATTAGAGTGTTAACAGAAAGTTATATTAAGCTTCAGAGAAAACCTGGTTCAGCATTCTCTTGGATTGATTTACAAAGTTCAGATCTTCATGTTGCCTGAGAATTTACAAAGCAGCAGTGCCTGGCACTCTTTAAAAGGAATCTCTATCACCCAGCTACACTGATGGCATCTGTTGGCAAAGGGATCATGCACACAAAAGAAATCTCAAAGATATCGGGAAGCCAAAGGCAAACTATAGTTCATGTTTTGAATGTAGTTCATCTTCGGGTCGGAAGGGTCTCGACCCGAAATGTCACCTATTCCTTTTCTCCAGAGATGCTGCTTGACCCGCTGAGTTACTCCAGCTTTTTGTACCTACGGTTTAAACCAACTGCTGTTTGTGGAGTGCCTCCGAGATGGATTTGTAGAGCAACTTGTACAGGAGAGAGTTAAAAACTTGTACATTACTCTGATTGGTTCACATGCAATAACCAATCTACATCCTTCCCCGTAGAGAAAAGAGACTAGGATGTAGATTGGTTATTGCATGTGAACCAATCAGAGTAATGTACTACCACTAACTCCACCTTACTGTACACTTTATATTAACACCCATCTCCCATATTGCATAGTTACAGACTTGTTATTAATGTGCACGGTAGCAGCAGGGTCCAAGAGCTTACCAGATGTGCGGAGGAGAGTGTGAGCAGCAGACTCATCATCTGAGATCATTGGATCATTCTCGTGGGCAGCTTCAAACTGCTCAAAGGAGTCGGAGAATGTTGGGTCTTGCTGCAGCAGGTGTAGATTAGACTCTGAATTGGCATTACAGTTCCCACGGGAACAACAGCAAACAGCAAAGTGGTTCATTTTCTTACGGTAATTGCATGGTTTGCCGTTCGCTGGGCAGAACAGACGACCTTTATTATGGAAATAGTTGCAGTTAGCCCACCTCTGCGGTGGCTCATTCACAAATCTTCTGGTGGCAGTTGACGCAGTACGTTTAACGAAACCGGTCTGATTTATACTCTTTTTCTGAGTGTCAAGCTGATCACTCAGTGGGGCTACAACCTCCGACATACGGCAGGCATGCACAGCCTGTTCAAGAGTCTGGTCAGCATTTCGTAGCAGCTCTGTTTTGAACTTTTGATCAGACATACCGCTAACGAGTTTGTCGCGTATTAACTCACCAAAGCGACATCTCGGGGCCATATACTTCAAATCACAAATGAAACGTTCCACGGGTTCATCAGGAAGCTGTTGACGTGCGAAGAACTTTGCTCTTTCCAGAGTGCGGTTCGATGGCAGGTCACATAGCTCACGGAATTTACGCAGCAGCACATTAGGGTTGCGCAGTGTCTCAGCTGGGACCACCACCTGGCCGTTCCCGTCGAGTACAGGTGGCGCAAACTCGAAGGTTTGCGTGCCAATCGTAGCCTCGGGTCCCGCCAGGTTGAGCAAAAGCGATGCCTTGACCTCATCCGGATCGTTGCAATGGACGATATTGATGTAGTGCTCATAGTCAATCTCAAAGAGCCTCCATCGCTCACCTATGTCTGCATCAAAGATGAGTTGGGCTGGCTTGCAGCACGAGTGAGCCATTGTAGTAAAAGATCAAGACTAATAAAATGCAAATAAAAATCGATAAACGGACGCAATGGGTAATTTCCAGCTGTCTGACACCATGTAAACAACTGTACAGACACAGTCATGTGTTTAAATCATCTTTAATCATCAGTCATAGTAGTGCAGTACAATACGTTGTTAGTTCATCTCTACTACCAGTGCAACTACGTAATATGGGAGAGGTGTTAATATAAAGTGTACAGCAAGGTGGAGTTAGTGGTAGTACATTACTCTGATTGGTTCACATGCAATAACCAATCTAGAGTAACAAAAAGGGCAATACGGGGCGAAAAGATGAAGTACAAAGATAAGCTCGCCAAGAATATAAAGGATAGTAAAAGCTTCTTTAGGTATGTTGAGAGAAAAAGATTAGTAAAGATAAATGTGGGTCCTTTGAAGGCAGAAACAGGTGAAATTATTATGGGGAACAGGGAAGAAGAGTTGAACAGGTACTTTGGTTCTGTCTTCACTAAGGAAGACACAAACAATCCAGATGTACCAGAGGACAGAGGATCTCAGGAGACAGAGGAACTGAAAGAAAGTTGCATTAGGCAAGAAATAATATTGGGTAAACTGATGGGACTGAAGGCTGATAAATCAACAGGGCCTGATGGTCTGCATCTCAGGGTACTCAAGGAGGTGGCTCTAGAAATCGTGGACGCATTCATGATCATTTTCCAATGTTCTATAGATTCAGGATCAGTTCCTGTGGATTGGAGGGTATCTAATGTTATCCCACTTTTCAAGAAAGGAGCAAGAGAGAAAACAGGGAATTATAGACCAGTTAGCCTGCATCGGTGGTGGGGAAGATGCAGGAGTCAATAATTAAACATAATAACGACACATTTGGATAGCAGTAAAAGGATTGGTCCAAGTCAGCATGGATTTATGAAAGGGAAATCCTGCTTGACTAATCTTTTGGAATTTTTTGAGGATGTGACAAGTGAAATGATTGAAGGAGAGCCAGTTGGTGTAATGTATCTGGACTTTCTGAAAGCCTTTGATAAGGTCCCACACAGGAGATTAGTGGGCAAAATTAAAGCACATGGTATTGGTGGTAGGGTATTGACATGGATAGAGAATTGGTTGGCAGACAGGAAACAAAGAGTAGGAATAAACGGGTCCCTGTCAGAATGGTAGGCTGTGGCAAGTGGAGTGCCGCAAGGCTCGGTGCTGGGGCCGCAACTGTATACAATATATATTAATGATTTAGATGATGGAATTAAAAGTAACGCTTGCAAATTTGCACATGAAACAAAACTGGGTGGCAGTGTGAACTGCAAAGAGGATGCTAGGAGGTTGCAGGGTGATTTAGACAGGTTACGTGAGTGGGCAGATGTTTGGCAGATGCAGTGTAATGTAGGTAAATGTGAGGTTATCCACTTTGGCCGTAAGAACAAGGAGGCAGATTATTATCTCAATGGTGTCAGATCAGGAAAAAGGGAAGTGCAACGAGACCTGGGTGTCCTTGTACACCAGACACTGAAAGTAAACATGCAGGTACAGCAGGCAGTGAAGAAAGCTAATGGCATGTTGGCCTTCATAACGAGAGGATTTGAGTATAGGAGTAAAGAGGTCCATCTGCAGTTGTACAGGGCCCTGGTGAGACCACATCTGGAGTATTGTATGCACTTTTGGTCTCCTAATTTGAGGAAGGACATCCTTGATACTGAGGGAGTGCAGTGTATGTTCACGAGGTTAATCCACAGGATGGCGGGACTGTCATATGAGGAAAGATTTGAAATACTGGGCTTGTATTCGCTGGAATATAGAAGGATGAGAGGCAATCTTATAGAAACATATACAATTATAAAAGGACTGGACAATCTAGATGCAGGAAAAAATGTCCCAATGTTGGGGGAGTCCAGAACCAGGGGCCACAGTCGAAGAGTAAAGGGGAGGTCATTTAAAACTGAGATGAGAAAAAACTTTTTTACCCGGTGAGTTATGAATTTGTGGAATTCTCTGCCACAGAAGGCAGTGGAGGCCAATCCACTGGATGAAGTTAAAAGAGAGTTAGATAGAGCTCTAGCGGCTAGCGGAATCAAGGGATATGGGGAGAAGGCAGGCACAGGTTACTGATTGTGGATGATCAACCATGATCACAATGAATGGCAGTGCTGGCTCAAAGGGCCAAATGGCCTCCTCCTGCATCTATTTTCTATGTTTCTATTATTCCTACACTATTCATTTTTTAGCATCTGTATGTTTACAAAATAACACCTCATAAATTAATTCATTTTACTTTAATTTCATTTTATTTTTTAATGTTTACGTGGAAAATTAGAATATACGCTATGATTAGTGGTTTGGAGCAGACAGCTTACTATGTAACAGTAGTGGCTTTGTACAGCATTAAAATCTATCTTAGACCTCTTGCAGTTTGTTTACTTTCACAGAATTGGGACACCTCAAAGAACTTTATCACCTGGTAAATGCAGGTGAAGAAATAGATTCCCACTAGGAATTGCCTTGCTTACGAGTGATCAATTATCTGCAACCGAACTACTTTCATTTCCAAGTCATTGGTTTAATACACTTTTCGATCAATATGTTCTGAAAGTTTAATTGAGTGGATTTCTGCTAACATTGTATGAAAATCACATAAAATTGACCCAGATTAAGTCACGGCGGGATTAAAGTCTGCTTGCATACGATATATATTCAATACTAGAACAAGTGCAGACCCGTTGGGTCTGTTCCCGCAATGCGCGGTTGCAAGGGGGGGTGGCCTGACGTGATCGCGCAACGCCACGCGCTAGGCGTACGTCGTCAAGACGCTGTGTACGACGTCGAGACGCTGCGTACGCCCGTCGAGACGCTGCGTACGCCCTCAATGCGCCTGCGGGCCAACAGGACGTTGACGCGCGGGATTTTCGGACAGTGCAAGCCAGTGAGGACGGCGAAAAGCAGCGGGGGGAGCAGGCGATCTTTGGCTTGGGCCAGCGTTACAGAGCCGGGCCGGGGGGGGGGGGGAGTGGAGGAAGTAAAATCGCTAGTGAAATGGGGAAAATGTCAGCGTTTTTGGAGGAGAGCCGGGCGGCAGCAGCCATTATGGTCGCTGGCCAGGAGGCGACAAAATGAGTGAGTGGGGGGGGGGGAAGGATTTTATTAAAAATATGTACAGAAAAATGAGGAGTGGATATGCGAATGTAAAAGTGAAATGGCTAGCGAAATGGTAAAAATCTCGGAGTTTTAGCGTGTGGTTTTGGCGGACCAACGAATCAAAGGCCATACACCTGACATACACCCACACACACAGAGTTTTTAAAGTATATAGATATACAATGGCTGCTTAATGCTTGTTATGCCAAGAGAGGACACTGCAGATTATTGACAATTAATCTTACAAAATTTGAGCTCCTAAACTACATATTTTTAGAAAATGCTGGCAATCAAGTAGAAGTCGTGGAGAAACATTTTGATATCCCTGGGAGAGCTTGCTGTAATAGCAGTGTTTGGTCTTATAGATGATTGACACTTTGGTACCGGACTAATGCGATTCCTCTGTACATTTCAGTAAAAGAAATGCTGCTAATATAACAGCTGGAACAGTAGATAGGTGGCTAAGAAGGTGCAGTGCTAATGAACAGTTTAAGGGATTTGGAAAGGATTTAATCACAATTGCTGGGCTTAGTTAAAAGTATGACTTGAGTAGTGCTTCACTAATAAGCGAGTTCGGTATTACAACTGCGCATGCGTGAGTTTGCCCAGGTCATGGGTCATTCGGGAAAAACATTCTCGCCAGCTGAGCTACTGAGTGTATACATTATGATCGATAATTGTTTTGCCCTGCGTTTCATATGTAGTTTCCAGTTTTGCCTCTTCGAGGTAAGAAAATACTGCTTTCAAAACTATTAATTATGTGTATTTATGGTTCATTTGTACAAAACGACAATGATTTTGGTGGTTTGATTGGCTTTTCCTTGGTCGCTTGTTGGCCCATTTCGGTGAGTGAGGGAGATCGTGATAATGAATAACAACCATTTTTTATTGTTTGTGTTTTGGAGGGGGGGGGGCGGCGAGAATGAAATGAAATATATGATTTCTATAACTATCAATAGAAAATATGAAAAGTATTTGTGGGGTTTTCACCTCTTACTATAATAGTCCATGGCCACGGGCTGTATGCATGTTTGTTAACTTCTGAATGAGTTCTGCAAGTACATGTGTAAGTAAAGTTGCGTAAAGCAACGCAAACCGATGTTGACCAACATGTAGACGATGGACCAGACAACAAGCGTTTACGAGCTTTTGCTGTAGATCATGCTTATGTGTACAAATGCAGCTGTCAAGTGAACTGTAATTGCACGGGATGTATCCAAAAACAGAAGGACATAAACAAACTGACTGACAAAGTTGAAATGTTGGAGGGCAAGGTAGAAGAATTGAAACTAAAACTGAAGAATGCTGCAGCTAAAAAGCGTTTTTATAGCAATATCAAGACCGACAAAAATGTGAGAAGATTGACAGGGCTTTCTTCGAAGGCAGACTTAGACAACCGATGCGAGTATTTGAAGCATAAAGCAATGAAAATGCGATATTGGGAAGGGAAGGAAAAAGTCGTCAGTACTAAAGTACCAAGAACATTTAAACAATCGCCAAAGAGGTCTGGACCCAGATCAAAACTCATTATCAACGATGAAATGGTACTCGTGGTGATGAAGCTGCACCTTGGGCTGTTGATGGTGTTTCTCGCAACTTTGTTTGGATTCAGTGGGGGTACATGTTCTAAAATATCCAATACTTGGATTAAATTCCTAGCCATCCAACTGAGACCCCTGATTTTCTGGCCAGATCGTGATTTGATAAGGTCCACGCTGCCGAAACAGATAATAAATAAATGCCTAGCACTGAGATGCATTCTCCAGAGATATTTATAGAACAACCACGGCATCTACTGTTGCAGGCTTTGACATGGTCCGACTACAAGAAACACAACACTGTGAAACTATTGGTTGGAATTGATCACATTCTTATCAAAAGCTTGGGGTGGGCGATCATCTGATACACACATTGTTAGGAAGAGTGGATTTTTGAACTAAAGGGCCTGTCCCACTGTACGAGGTAATTCAAGAGCTCTCCCGAGTTTAAAAAAAAAATCAAACTCGTGGTAAGCACGTAGAATGTACGTTGCGGGTACGTCGGAGCTCAGGACGTCTCTTAGCGGCTCGTAACACTAACGGCAGGTACTTGGGAAATGCGGTAAGCTCGTGAAGATTGTTCAACATGTTGAAAAATGTCCACGAGAGCCCTGAGTACCTACGAGCGGCTATTACCGTAATTCTCCGAGTTCGAATCAGGGGAAACTCGGGAGAACTCTTGAATTAGCTCGTAAAGTGGGACAGCCCCATTAGTTGATCCTGGGGATTGCATAATGGCGGATAGAGGATTTTCCATTCAAGCCTATTGAATTCCCCCTCCCAGCAGTTGTTATCAGCAAATGACCAGAGAAAAAGTGCAAAAAACTAAGGTTGCCAATGTCCGCATTCATGTTGAACGGGCCATAGGTTGTCTAAAGTGGTTTAACATCCTGAGAAACACTTTAACCATCACTTTAGTTCCGCATATTGATGATATTTTCACCGTCTGTGTAGCATTATGTAGTTTACTGCCTCCATTGGTGTGTAAATGAGATGTTGTTGCACTTGCAGATCACTTTGATCAGAAGTTCAACTTTATGTTCAACCAGATTTGATATGAACTGAAATCCAGAATTTGCAACATGTACATTTCAACGCAATCGGAGCTTTACATCGATTACATCTTACTTATTTTGCAAAACAGTTTTGTTATCACCATGTATCTATACAGAGCTCATTTATTGCGTTTAATTCATAGTATACAAACTGGTGGATTTTTGCTGACAGTACTGAACTATACATTTAGTTTGTGAAGGCCCAGTGTAGTTGCATTTCCATAAACAATTTTAAGAGAATTTGTTTTTTCAAGCCACAATGACTATTTACTAATAGTTATACTGTACGTGTGTCTGGATTAGTTCCAGGATTCATGTCGGGATCTTGTTTTGTATATCTGCTGTGTAGTTTTTAATCATTCTTCATGTACCAGTGAGAGATAAAATATTGGGGAAAATCATAATGCTTTGGAATTGCAAATAATTGATAAAAACATGCTTGATGCTTTAGGAGGTGGCATGTCATGGTGTTGTACATGCTATAGAGTGTTGCTTGCTAACATTTTAAGATACAAAGCCAAAAACTCAGACCGATAATGTTATTTTTACAGAGTTCCGCACAATACATACACACCGTTTATACAGCGCTGCGCTCGCGATCACGCGCAACGCTCTTTGTTTATCCCGAATGACCTTTGACAAATCCCATGATTCATTGCGCGCGCGAAATACTGAACTCGCTTATTTCTGGAAGTCGAGGGTCGTGTCCATCATTGAAATTGTAATGAAAGGATAATGGCACATAGGTGTGTCACGTAGCAGTCCCGTTGAGAAGATTAAAACAATTAATCCACATTTGACACATTGGACTGAATGACCTAATCCTGGTGGACTAGCAGATATTAAAGAAAACTAAATTATATGATAAAACTACTTTATAAATCATGAAATTTTTGTTTGCAGTAGTTAGTGATTTTCAAAGTTTAGGTCTGCCTTATGAGAGAGTGACTCTGGGCTGCCAAAGTACTTTGTCTGGTGATCACACCTTGTTCTGACATTATCCAACGATTAATGAAATATCATCAACAAGGCCAATCAAGTATGTAAATTGTGGTTCATTACTAAATAGATTACACAGTGAGCTATTAAGTATCTTCACTGATTCCTTAATGTGATTACATTTTTATGTTTAATTTTGGACATGTTTATTTTGGAGGGTGAAAAGATGTGGTGATTGCGATGCTGCAGAATTCAATCCGTTTGTTGAAAAAGGTGGTGATCTGCCAAACGATTCAATCCTTGGATACAAAATGTTTAATGGATAAAATGGCTGGGATTTTATTTTCAGCTTGAATTGTAATAGCAGTTTGGGGGGGGGGGGGTAATTCAGAACAAATGTGCAGGCTGGGTGGAATCTGTGGCTCCACCCCACCCCAGTCCTTGTCTGCCCCCTCTCATCACCCAAGCTAAGTCGGAGCTCCAGCATGTGCGAGGTGCCGAAGCAGCAGTGCCTTAATCTGGTGCAGTACAACCTTGTAAGGCCAGAAGAAGGGTCTCGATCTGAATGTCACTTATCCATGTTCTCAAGAGATGCTGCCTGACCTGCTGAGTTACTCCATCACTGTGTCCTCTGGTAAGGCAGATTCCTCTCTGAACCTAGAAAGTAAAAATACTTTGGTCAATTATTGGAGCCACTGTGCTGAGGGCAGGGGATCCATGCTAAAGGTTGCTCAAAAAGTGGATATTGGGTCTTTTGGGATTGATGGGTAGGTTCTTTTCACACATGACTTCTTGAAAGAAAAGTGACAGTCGAGGATGGTGACTAGAATATAAAAATCCAGTACAAAGAGGATGAAATTGGGGCAGAGTTGAGACGAGCATATTTCACTCTGGGCACCAGTGCAGCATGGTTTCTATCCAGCCTCAGGAGCTTTGGCCCACGAGATTTGAGATTTAGAGAATTTAGTTTTCAAACGTGTCAAAGATAGATGTGGGAGATTCAGAATAAAATTAATCATTTCCAGTTTAGTCGAGAATGCCCGGGGCAAATGTTGAATAGTGTAGCACTTGTTTGAAACATGTATAATTATGAAAGGATTGTAATATTAGTCCTTGTGCTAATTACTTTGCAGCTTGGCAGGACTTCACAGTTAAACATGATTACTTAGAAATTGGAACATGCAGCATCTATTTATATGTGTAGATTGTGTACAACTGTTTTGCACATGTTTAGTACAATAGCAACCATTTTTGGTGGAAGTCTTGGGCACTGGGAATTTGGATCAAGCAGTCCCGGCACCAATGTTTTTACATTGGTCTGAATGATGAAGTAATTGGCTGCAAGGAACTCACTCAGTGAGATCACCTGTGGAGATGGGGTGCCGGAGGTAGGAATGGCGGCCACACACACCATTTTCTCTTCAACTATGCGGCAACCTTTTTTTGTTTGCATGTTTGCGTGTAGCAAAGATAAAGCACCCACCCACTCACACCCACTCCCTTCAATTTGCACTGAAGAATTATGAAATCCAGTTTCTGGGCAGGTTTATTATCAAATGTACGTGTCTGTCAGTGAAAGCATTTTGTTATGCAATGTGTTTGCGTGTGCACCAGTGGATGGCATCACTGCTCCAGATTATATCCTCCGGTTTGTTGTTTTCATAAATGCTATTTGATAAGAACTGAACCAATAATCACAATTTGGACTCCATTTTTGAGAAACTAATTGGCACAAATTTAATTACATAGATGATCATAATGTAATTTTCATCCTGAAAACATGTGGCAGTGATTGCTGAGAAGTACACATAGTTATATATTGGTGCAGTATGCCAAGAGCAATAGTTTAACAGTGCAGACCTTGACTAAAATGCACATAATAGGTTTCCAGTGTTGGTCAATGCTGAGTGGAAACTGTTCCAAGATTATTTAATCTGCAGCCTCCGATCGTCACCTGTGCACAGTATTCCTGCTGAAATGTGTAAAAAGTAATGGATGACTCGGCTTATCAAAGTGTCCGAGAAAATCTGCACATGGAGCTGAAGATAGGAGTGGAGCTTAATTCTCTGCACTTGCATACAATGTTTTTCTTTCCTCCATTGGGTTGCATGATATTTCAGGTGTGGTCTTTCGAGGGTCAACAAAGTACTGTGCTGCAAGAACTGTTGATATAAAGCCTGTGGAAATTAAGTGTAGCTGCTACTTAATATAATCAGAATTTATACTGGTATTTGTTTATTAAACTATTTGTCTATTGTCTATTGTCTAAATAATTCCTGCAAATTCACACATGTCTTTAACGTTACGGGGACTAGATGTAACACTGACCATGCACGAGGATTTTTGCCTAAGGACAGTGATGCTGTGTAAAGTTCAGTCATTTATGATGACTAAATTGATCAATTTGTGCATTGGTATGGGTTCTTTGACTGAACCTCTGAGTTGACTTTGACCATTGAGCAGGATGGGGACAATAAAAGGCCACCAGTGTACATTCCTCTCTATTTCGTACACATTCCTTCATTGCCACCAGGCCAACATACTGGAATAGCCCATCTAACAACAAAGTGGATGGATCTTAAGATCAATGGTGTCTCAATGAATCCCCTTAGATACTCTAGCCTATAACTGCAGAATGGATACATTTCAAATACACCTCCAATGTTACATTTCCTCCCACTCTCCATCCATTTTATGACTGACTGTCTCCTGGAATCATGATTTACCAGTAATGCCCGTTTTCCCGCCAGATCTCTGTGATAACAATAATATCGTATTCCCACATGCTAATCAGCTACCTCACTTCATCCACCTTGCCTGTCAAACATGTAGTCCTCCTTTCAATTCCTCCCTGGAGCTTAATCATCTGCTGGCTAGACTGACCCACTTCCATGAATAAGAAATAACAACAGAAATTTTGATTAATTTGGCAGTTTTTACTTGTTTGTATTTGTTATTATATTTGTTTGGTTTTTAGAGACTCACTAATAACAGACAAGAAATATAATGGTGAATACTTCTTTATGGTGATTAATGAACTCCACAAACCCAATAGCTGATCATCCCTGCACATTACGAGGGCGGTGTGGTGACAATTCAGAATGCATTGATAGTAAGGAAAATAAAGAGGGAGAAGATTGGACTTTATTACCTTCCATCAAGAATGTGGGGAACCGCTGTGTTGGATATTTATGTTAACTTTTATTTTTTGTGGCTGTGTTTTGTTGCTTTATGTGGCTGTGTGTCTTGTTACTTTTCACTTATTACGGCATCTCAAATGTCACTGTACCTTAATTGGTACATGTGACAATAAACTGACCTTGAAACCTTTAATTCAACAAAAGTATTCAAAAGAAAATGCAATAGTTTAGTTTAATGATAATATATGGAAGCAGGCTCTTTGTTCCACTGAGTACACGCTGACCATTGATTACCTGTTTCCACCCCAAGTTCTATGTTATTTCACTTTTACATCTACTGCCTACATACGTAGGGTCAATTTAAAGGCCAATTAACATATAAACATGCACATCTTTGGGATGTGTGAGGAAAAGCAGTGCACCCTGCGCAAATCCAAGGGGACCCCACATAGAGCACCCAAGGTCAGGATCAAACCCACATCCTGTCCCTGCTGCACCACTGTGCTGAGAAACAAATTGCAGGTATATGGGAAGTGTAGGAATCAAAAAATAATCAGTCTAGACTTTGTGCTGCACTATGCAATGATTCTTGCTCAGATATACCCCTCAGCTATCCCTGCATGGCACACTGGTAATTGGTGGAGCTCATATCCTCTTCACAAACTAATTCCACATTCTTTGAACATCTTTTGGATCTTTGCCAAAGGCTTCATGTTCTTTTGTGCTGCCCGTTGAACACTAAATTTGAACGATTTTTTTTTATTTATTTGGGTTTAGCATATCTTCCTGGCTTTTGTACATTTTAAAGTCCAGGATCACACATAATTTCTTAACTATTTTGTTAACTTGACCTACACAACATCCACAAATCACGAGTGCTTCTCCAGCCACAAACCAACTTTTAATATTGAGCACTCATAACATCTGTGAAGAAATTTCGTACGTGGCTAATCCCAAGAGCACAAACCTTCTTGACTGGGCCACCACCTGGTAATCCTCCCTGACAAGGTTTATGGCCAAGTCAGTTATCCAAGCTGCTGCACCAAGCAATGTGAAATCTGTCATTGACAGAACTGCAGAACAATCCCCCCCAAGGTACTTGCCAGTAAAGAGAGAAATAGCAAGGAAGAAAGAAAGCGAGAAAGAGAGTGAATATGTAAGAATAGAACCCCTAAACTACCAAATGAGTGTAATCAAAGAGTGAGTAAAAACTTTAAAAAAAAATAAAAAGACAAAAACAAAAACAAGGGAAAAAAAAGTGTTGATATACCTGCTTCATTTCTCACCGCACCCATCACCCAGTCCGTAATTCGGTTTAATTCATCTCCATACTTTATAACAGCACAATGCAATTGAAAGTAGTTTTTAAATCTACAAAGAACAAGCTATCAAAATAATTCTAGACTTCCCTGTAAAATTATCTATATTACTAAAACTCTTTGTTTGTGCCAGCAATGTGTCACACTGCTCTGCCTTTTCCTATCTTCTTCCAAACGCTAAGCCACAGCCTTCCCATTTTCACATATTCTACTCACATTTTTCTCGTTGATGCGTTAAACATTTTTCCGTTGCATTCCAACCTATATTTCCGACGTTATTCATGATTTAAAGTTTCAAAAAAAGCCAAAACCGCTTTCTCAGAGAGCGTCCAGTGATGATGTCACAATGCCTCTCAGTGCAGCAATCACAATGGGCTCTCAATCTGCCTGCCGACTGCCACAATGACCATTGCCAACTGTAACAATGGCCTCTCAAACTGGCTGCCTCAATCAGTACACCAATCACCAATCAAGCTGTCCGGGTCCTGGTGCTGCGCTACGACCTGGGTAGGTCCTGGGGCAGGGAATGGGAGTGAGGGGAGGAGGATGAAGGAAATGAGAAGGGAGATGGGGTAGGGTCTCTACCCCCCTCCCTCTCTCCCCTCCCCCTCCCTCTCTACTCCACTTCCTCTCCACCTCTCCCTCCCCCTCCCTCTTTACCCCCTCTCTACCACCTCTCCCTCTCTGCCCCTCCCTCTCTGCCACCCCCCCTCCCTCTCTGCCGCCCCCCCCTCCCTCTCTGCCACCCCCTCCCTCTCTACCGAGTGGTGAGTGGTGGAATATTGTGTTTGGGGATCAGCCCTCCCCTGCGACACCGCGCTCACCCCCCCCCCCCCCGCCCCTCGCGCTGAGGGAAGAGACCCAATGGTCTCCAATGGTCTAGAGACCCAATGGTCTAGTATCTAATAATATTTTGCTAATTTGCACCAGTGTGTTTTCCAGTGGCCTGGGGAAAACGTTTGCTTCCAATACCAGTTATCTCCGCGATTTTCATCATAAGGTTGTATTACGGTTCCTCATCAGGCCGATACAATAAGGAATGAAACTTATTGTTTTGTAAATATTAAGTTTAGTGATATTGTTAACTGTCCCAGAGCTATCATAGGGTGGTGATATTTTTTCCTCTCTAAGTTTGACTCCCACCATCAATGTCCATCCCAATCCCCCGTCACCCCCACTCATGGTCCAGTCAGTGCAGGGAGTCTGGTGTTCTGGCTTTGAATCCTATTGTAGTCATGTTTGGTGACTTTGGGCAAGGACGCCCCATTACCCCAAAGCATGTTGGCTGGAAAATTTATCAAACCCACTATATGTAAAATGGCATAAACATGGTTATAGCCATGCAAGTTACAACCTAATCAGCCTCAAACCCTTCTACCATTTGACTATATTCCAAGGGAAGAGATTTTTGCTTAACATTTTATGCAGTGCACAGCTTTTCTATCCATTGATTTTCTATTTGGATTACCTAATATTTTAAATTACAGCATATTCTCTCTTTGGATTACCTACTTATTTAAATACAGCATAATCTCTCTCTTTGGAAAATATACCTAAAGTACTGATCGTTTTTGGTCTCTGTTGAAATTAGCAATTACCAATTTAATTATCTCCTGCAGCAATTGTTCTGCAGTCCTCTCACTCTTAATCATGTCCTAGTCTGTTACTACATCCAACCTATTACAGCTGTGCTGCTTTAGTGAGCTGGCGCCGCCCACAGGTGGCACAGTGGTGCAACTAGCCGACCCAGTTACTCTCAATGCCAGAGATCTGGGTTCAATCCTGACCACAGTTGCTGTCTGTGTGGAGTTTGCACATTCTCCCTGTGGCCATGTGGCTTTCCTCTCAGTGCTCTGGTTTCACAATGATGTTTCCAGCATCAGAGAAGAGAGCTGTAGCATGTCAGGACATTCACTCAAGCTGTCAGAGCAGGGGGACTGTACGATGGGACTCAAAACCACGACTGCACACTCAACTGCATTCAGCAACCATTAGTGAAGAAATTAGCAGAGCCATTTCTGGGGTGATTAAATCAATCTGAATTTGATGACCACCTTAGTGATTCCTTCATTTTTCATTTGGTCCACAAGTCCCACTGCGCAGTAAAGCCACAGAGTGGATCTACGCTATAATTCAAATACTTTGCTAAACATGAATTCCATCTCCTTTGGATACAAAAAGCATAATTTAACGTTATCTATATTACTAAAAGTCTGATCTTGACCACTTCCTGTTGTTCTGCATATTGATTTTAGAAAAAACGCTGCCACTTATGGCTGTGATTCTTGGCCATCTTACTCAGAGTCCCCCTCCGCTGTGCAGGACAATAGGATTATTCCCATCGATGAAAAATAAAAGAGTTATTAGTGTTTAAAAAATGTTGAGATTCTCTCTCCTGAAGGCCACACCTCTTCCGGAGGGACTATAAAACCCGGAAGTGTTGAGTGCCTCAGTCTCTGCAAGATGGGGGAGCGAGAGGGTCACGTCTCTCAGTCTGAGCTGTGAATAACACTTAAAACATGTCTACTAAACTGTGAGTGTGGTTTTACTGACCTTGAGTGCCCTTAATGTGGTTGGTTTGAAATAAAGCACTGCAAATGGTGGTTGGTGCTGGTTGGTTTGAAATGAAGCACTGCAAATGGTGGTTGGTGCTGTTTGGTTTGAAATAAAGCACAGCAAATGGTGGTTGGTGCTGGTTGGTTTGAAATGGCAAATGATTAAAGGTCTAAACTTGACAACTTCCTGTTTGCACTGTATATTGATTTTGGATAAGACGCTACCACTTACGGCTGTGATTTTTGGCCATCTTACTCAGTCCCCGTCCGCTCATCAGGTGCAGAGGATTCTTCCCATCAATGAGAAATAAAAGTGTTATTAGTGTTTAAAAAACGTTGAGAATCTCTCTCCTGTCAATCATGCCATGAAGGCCACGCCCCTTGCAGTGGGAGGGGGGAGGGATTATAAAACCCATAAGTGTGGGTGTGGCTCAGTCTCTGCAAGATGGGGGAGGGAGAGGTCACGACTGTCTGAGCTGTGAATCAACTGAACACACTGAATGTCTACTGAACTGTGAGTGTGGTGTTTGTGGTTTTTTGTGTGGTTTAATGGTATTATGGTGGTTTCACCCTGCTTGATGTGGCATGAAACTGCACTTGAATTTGGTGGCCTTGCACCCTGCTTGAAGTGGCATGAAATTGCACTTGAATTTGGTGGCCTTGCACCCTGCTTGAAGTGGCATGAAACTGCACTTGAATTTGGTAGCCTTGCACCCTGCTTGAAATGGCATGAAACTGCACTTGAATTTGGTGCACTTGCACCCTGCTTCAAGTGGTAGGAAACTGCATTTGTATTTGGTGGCCTTGCATCCTGCTTGAAATGGAATTTCAAGGAATAGCCGTGAGTCAACTGCCAGTCCACCAGCCGTGAGTGAGCTGCCAGCACATCAGGCTTGAGTGACTGAGCTGCCACCCCAAGAATCCATTTGGCCCACAATGTCCATACTAGCCCTCTGGAAACCAGTCCCTTCAGCCCACAACACCCATACTAGCACTCCAGAAAGCCCCCCCCCCCCACTGGCCACCAATTTTGGAATTGGTGGAGAGGTGGAATATTGCGTTGGGGGACCAGCCCTCCCGTGTGAACATGGGACCCAACGGGTCCCACTTAGTCTAGTAAATAAATAAATTTGAAGTATGAGCTCAAAGCCTTCAATTTTACTTCGGAGTCACGTGAGTGACTACGTGAAGAACCCCGCCAGTGCGCCTGCGCGTCATTACGTCAGACGCCTTGACGCAAACGGACGTGAGGAGCAGAGCTCCTACAGTGGTTTGTAGTTTTTCAACTACAAGGTAAGTAAAAACTTTTTTCATGTTTTCCAGGTCCGTTTACTGTGGGTCTATGGGGATTTTTTCCACAGACCCCATGGAAAAAACGGACAGGGGGAAGAGGCGAGCGACACAGCCGACAGAAAGTCGGGAAAGTCGGGAGTCCGCGGTTAGAGACCAACCGCCTCTAAACCCCGGTACAGTCGCCAGCGGTGAGCATAGCGACTGTGGACCTGGGGCTGGTGAAAACACTGTCAGTGCCTGTCGGGCAAAAGACAAAGTTTAAATCCCAACGGCCCACGGAGGGAGTCCCAGGCAATGGAAGTAGCTCCAGGGCTAGATACTGCTTTCGAGCGTATTGCCCAAATAGAAAGCCTTTTACACAGGCTGTTGGAGCAAAGTTCACTCAGGGAGGAGTGTACTGAAAGCCAAGCTGCTGGAAACAGCTCAAACAGCTCCTGGTACAGGTCTAGATAATGCTTTCGAACGTATTGCCCAAATAGAAAGCCTTTTTCATAGGCTGTTGGAGCAAAGTTCACTCAGGAAGGAGTGTACTGTAATCCAAGCTGCAGGAGCAGCTTAACAGCACCTGGCTCAGGGCTGATGGAATGCACCCTCAGGAATGAGGAGCATGCTACGGGTCATGAGATTTCAGACCCCGACTCTGACGGTGAGGCTGTACAAGGCGATGAACGGCAGCTGCCAGATGTTCCACCCCTGGCAGTAGGATTCGCTGCCCCGTCAGGGTCAGGAGAGCCATTAGGAGAAGAACTGGCCTCCTTAATAAATTACTTGGTTTACCATTAGCTGGAACAGCAGGAGATGGATGAGACTGCAAGAAGGCAGGAGACCCCAAGTAACTGTGGGTTGCTGAAAGCAGCAGCAGTGAACCAAATTATCTGGAATCAGTTGCAGAGAATATTAAAGCTGCTGGGTTCTGGAATAACTGCTTTTACCAGAATAGCAGGTAACAACCAAAAGATGACGAAGTTGCATCAGCAAGCACTGGGGTTTCTATGCAGCACCCACTTCGAGATCAATTATCTGAGGAAAGTGCTATACGGCCTACTATGAATCCGAAATTCGCAGCACTCTGCAAACCAAGTAATATACAATTACCCAACTTACTCTTTGGAGAGGATCTCGGGAGATGTATTAAAGAGTTGGAAGATGAAGCGAAAACAGGATTGATAAATACATCAATGGTTGCAAAGTCTGTAAAGAGGAAGTATCCTTTCAGACGTCATACGGATCCTAGACCAGGACCAAGTCGCTCATCAACGCAGGGACGTAGCTGGCGACCTGCAGCGGGAGTAAGGACCAGTGGTTGTGCTTCCGGGAGAATCCAGGGATCTCAAAATACTCAAATGACTCAAGAGGTAGGTGGACCTGGTTCTCAGGGGAACATACTAACCGGATTAAGTCCAAAAGTTGGAGGCAGATTACGTCTCTTCTATAAACATTGGAAGAAGATTACTTCAGATGTGGTAATTCTGAATAATATACAAGGATTTCGAATTAAATTCAATCCAAATTATGATTTGCCTGTCCAGCATGTTCCTAGCAGAACTCTCCACTTTGCGAAGTAATGGAGGTTCAAGTTGCGCTTCAAAACCCTATATATAAAAGGTGTTATTAAAGAATCAGTCTACCAAATTCACCAATTTGGGTCAAATATATTCCCTCGATCAAAATAGGATGGAGGATGTAGGATTATTATAGACTTGACAAGTCTGAATCCTTTTGTTCAGTGTCTATTCACTTGCAAGATATGAAGTATTTTAAATTTACATGGATGAACCAATTAGGGCAGTTCAAAGCTCTGCCTAAAGGGTTAACGTTCCCTCCCAGAATATTCATAAAATTGTTAAAATCAATTCTGGGGTTGCTGAGAGCCAGGGGCATGTACTAATGGCATACCTGGATGATGTCCTGATTGTAGGAAGGACAAAACAGTCAACAGAAGCATCGGTTGCAGTAATAAAATCAAACTTTTGAAAGTTTGGGGGCTTCTAAATTCATCCAAAGAAATCAAGGTTAAAAACATGTACCTTGATTAATTATTTGGGGTTCACAATTGATTTAGCCCAAATGCAAATTACTTTGCCCAGTGAAAAAAGGGTGGAGTTGATTAAAGATTGCAGTAATCTGTTAAACGAGCAAAAACCTCTAATCAGACAGGTGGCTCAAGTACTGGGAAAATTAGTAGATTCCCAGCAGTCCAGTATGGACCATTACATTATCAACAGCTGCAGAGAATTAAAGAACAGGCACTGAGAATAAATGCTGGTCAATTTGATAGAACCATGCAAGTAACAACAAATGCTGTTTCTAAGCTGCAGTGGTGGATTCTACATGTCTCAAGCAGTTCAGGCAAAGTGCTGATTGAACAACCTTCCATGATATTACAAACTGATGCCAGTGCACTAGGATTGGGTGCAACTGACTTAACATGGAGCTGCGGAGGCAGATGGAATCAGGAAAAGTTAGTGTTACTGCAGACATGGGGAATTACCTATTTGGAGCTTTTAGGAGGTTTCTATGGACTCCAAGCTTATGGTTCTAACACAACTAAAAGGAAGGTTCAAGTTCAAATTAATAAACACAACAGTAGTTGCCTATATTAATGATATGGGTGGAATTAAGTCGGTGTCATGTGACAAAATGGTTAAATCAACTTGGGTCTTGGTGTATTGAAAAGAACATTTGGATTTCAGCTATCTATCTACCAAGTAGAATGAACACGATAGCAGACACCAGGTCACGAAAAGTTCCATGATAATAAAGAATGGATGTTGAATCAAGAGGTATTCAATGATATAGTAATCAGATTTGGAATGACCGACATCGACTTGAATCATCAGCTATCGAGATATGTCTCATGGAAACCAGATCCAGGAGCAGTGGCGATTGATGCTTTCTCGCTACATTGGGGTGGTATGTTTTCATATATATTTCCACCTTTCTGCCTCATAAGCCAATGTTTGCTTAAAATCAGGCAAGATACTGCTTCAAGGGTATTGGTAGTACCAGATTGGCCTACACAGCCATGGTATCTGTTGATATTAGAATTAACAACACAAATGTTGATGAAAGTCCCAAAAAGGAGTAATTTATTGCTGCACCCTGTAACAGGGTAACAACATCCATTATATCGTCGTTTGGATTTGTTGATTTGCAGGTTTTAAGAATGCCTTTTCTGGGACGAGGACTGTCTGAGCATACTGTGGACATGCTTACGGCAGCCGGGAGGAAGAGCACTCAAAAACAGTACCTTTCTTATATTAGGAAATGGGAAGAGTTCTGTGTACAAAAGAATGTGCAATAAAGTTCTGCAGATATTTCAAAAGTTTAGAATTTCTGTTAAAACTTTATTATGATGAAGGTCTGAGTTGTAGTGCAATTAATTCAGCCAGAAGTGCATTGTCCTCATATTTGGTTCTGGATTCAGAAAGAAACTCAATTGGGTCACACCCAATTGTTTCCAGACTAATGAAAGGAATCTTTAATTCCAAACCACCGAAACCTAGGTACGTGACAATCTGGGATGTAAGTGTGGTACTGAAACTACTTCGTGAATGGTCATCAAGTGTGTCTTTACCTTTGGTCAAGCTCAGTATGAAAGTATTCATGCTTATGGCATGAGTGACAGCACAACGAGTGCAAACACTTGGAAAATTAAAAATAGACAGTATGGAAGTAACTAAAGACAAGGTTACATTCTATATCTATGACCTACTAAAGTAAATTAGGCCAGGTGTGACAGGATTTAAAATTATGCTAGCAGCATATCCAAATGATCCATGTCTCTGTATTAAGACATATTTATTACAATACATTGAGGTCACAAAGAATTTGAGAATACGGAAACTGGGTTGTTGATCACACACAAGAAACCACACAAGAGAGTTTCAATACAGACTATTTCCAGATGGATAAAAGAAGTCTCAACAGCTGTTTTTACGTCTCACTCGGCTAGGGCAGCAGAAACGTCGGCGGCCAGGGCAAAAGACGGCCCCGTCGACCATATCCTCGCAGCCGCCGGGTGGTCCAATGAGTTGATGTTTCAACATTTTTACCATCGGCCTATTGTTAATGCGGGATTGTTTGCAGAAACTATATTAAGTTCTGTGTAAATTCCTCTGGTTTAAAGGGGATCTGATTCATTTCATTATTGAAATGAATTACTGCATTTGTGGTACAAATGTTATTATGAATGCATGATTGATTATTCTCGTTCCGAGTCAATCTATGCAGTGAGAAGCCGGGATTGATCCACGGCATGAAATCACAAAGCTTTAAAATCTTCACGTAGTCACTCACGTGACTCCGAAGTAAAATAGTAAGATTAAACGAGAACTTACCTAAGTTTGAAGTTTGATCTTTATTTTATGAGGAGTTACGTAGGTGATTACGTGCCCACCACGACCCTACCCTCTATCATAAAGGTCAGATGGAAGTTCTTGTATTACTCGTTTTATTATGAGACTATATTACTTCGGTTGTTGTTTTTTGTGATTTCACACCGCTGCTTTGAAGATTGACGCGCAGGTGCACTGGCGGGGTTCTTCACGTAATCACCTACGTAACTCCTCATAAAATAAAGATCAAACTTCAAACTTAGGTAAGTTCTCGTTTAAACTTGCTATTATCCGTCAGTCTTCTGGACTCTCAAATACAAGCACGGGGCTTCACACTGTCCATAATTACTGCTGTACAGGAAACACCCAACAATTTATGATTCACTTTAGTAAGTGTTGAAAGATACAATTACCCTGACCTTTACCAAACCATTCATGTCAGAAGTGAACCAAGTTTATTGTTCTCATGTCCTTCAATTAGCAGAGGACTCTAATTGGACAGCAGCAATGTCTAAATATTTTAGTCTCTACTTTTTACAGGAGATACGTTGCAAGTTTCATTACTAGTTTTCATTACTAATTCCCCTCTCAGAGGATCCCATTAATGGCCACTTAAACACTTGAATTAGCACAAAGCAGACGAGAGCTTCATTCCTAATAAGATTCAAGCTACTCTTTGACTTTTGACCAGATTATCGTCTTTTTATTATAGCAACGTTATTGGATTACAATCTCACAATGCATCACTGGAGCCACCTCAACAAAATTTGATGGCTAACGCAAATGGAAAATTTTGGAAAAATAAGGGATAACAAATGTCTTAAAGGTAAAAAGAAAAGTATAATGCAGGAACATTTTTAGAAGGGAATTTCAGAATCATAGAATTGTACAGCACAAAAACAGTCCATTCAGCCCAAAGAGTACACTGAAATTCAAATGCATATTTACAAAAATACCATACTACACTGATTTTATTCTTCCCACATTCCCACTGATTTTATTCTTTCCACATTCCCACCACATTGATGCGACAGCCAAGAAGTCACCAACACCTCTACTTGCTTAGGACACTGAGGAAACTTGCATGTCGCTAATGGCTTTTACAAACTTCTACAGTTGCACCTTGAAAAGCATCCTGTATCACAACTCGGTTAGGGAGCATCTCTGCCCAAGACCACAAGAAATTGCAGAGTTATAGATGCAGCCCAGACCATTACACACCAGACTTCGCACAACTGACTCCACCTACACTTCCTGCTGCCTCGGATAAACAGCTAACATAATCAAATATGTCCCATCCCAGTCATTCCTTCTTCTCCTGGTTTCCGCCAGGGAACAGGTACCGGAGCTTGACAGTATGCACCACCAGATTCAGGAGCAGTTTCTTCCCCTCTATTACCAGGCTTCTGAATGGTCCTTCCATAAGCTAGGGTACTGTCAGGTTCACCTCTACCCAATTGCAGATATTGGACTGCATTGATGGGTTAGTGGTAGAGAGTGTTAACATCAGGTTCCTGGGCGCACTTATCTCCGAAGATCTGGCCTAGACCCTGCACATTGATGCAATCGTAAAGAAAGCCCATCAACACTTCAACTTCCTCAGAAGATTGAGATTTGGTGTGTTGACAAATACTCTCTTGAACTTCCACACGAGTTCGGCAGAGAGTATATTGACCTGTTGGATCACGGCCTGGTTCAGCAACACAAACACCAAGGAATGGAGGTTACAAAATGTGGTGGAATGCCCAGTCCATCACAGATACTGACCACCCATCATGAAAGGGATCTGCAGAAAGCTCTGCCTCAAAAAGGCAGCCAGCATCATTAAGGACCCACACCACCTTGACCATGCTCTCATGTCACTACTACCATGGGGAAGAAGGTATAGAAGTCTAAAAATCGTAATCTCCAGATTCAGGAACAGCTTCTTCCCAACAACCATCAGGCTCTTGAACATTAAAAACACCAACTAAACTTTAAACTACAAACTGTCTTAGCTGTACGAGGGACTTTGGACATTTGCTTTGTTTTGCAAACAACTAACATTGTTTTTTAATTTATTCAACTTTTTTTTGTTTGTCTTGTATTATGTTTTCTATCGAGTACTGTCTCGACAGACCTGCTATGCTGCTGCAAGTAAGAATTTCATTGTTCCATATCAGTACGTATGACTAAGATACTCTTTACTTTGTTTACAGAACTGATGTGCTACAACCCCGGAACTATATTCCACATGCTGTATCTTCCCATTTCCTCTACCTATTTTACTAGGATGGTTGTCTGCTGTAAATTTCCCCTGGGGTGTAGGAGAATGCAAAACAAAGCCTTTTGTTGTATCTCGGTACAAATAACAATAATAAACCTAAACCTATACTAACTACTCGCCCCAGATTTTCCCATGCTCTTGCACACCAGGGGGAATTTACAGCAGACAACCATCCCACTATCCGACAGGCCTTGTGGATGTGGGAGCAAGCTGGAGTGAAACGTCACAGTCACATGGAGAGAACACAGATCATTCAAGGCCTAGGCTGTGAATGTGCAGGTGGAAATCACAGGGCAATTAAAGTAGAGGATATGCAAGAGGCCAGAATTGAGACAATGTCCAGCTCTTCCAGGTTTTATTTTGACAAGCACTAGTGGAATGATGGATGCACAAGACCTGGTGCGTTAGATTCAGAGAATTGCTTTGACGCGGGTTTATTAAAAATCACTGTTGATGATTTGAGGGTTGTGCAGCCAGGAATACCTCAGACTAAAGATAAAAATATGGCTGACAATTTCCACAGCGGGCGAGATGAAAACGCAGCGAGTCAGTGACTACACAGACATGCAAGTATGTCTTGCTGCGAGAGCCGACATGGGATTATCACAGTCACATCTTCACTCCAGCTCAGCAGCAAAAATTCATAATCAAAGAAACACCAGCTCATGTTGTAACTATTCAGTGTCAATTGTGTAATTTCACATTCCCATGTAATGGCACACAAATCATTCAAGTACAGGAACATCCCTATTGCCGACAACAAGGAGTCGAATTAGGCAAAGGTTTAAGTTGGGCGACGCACATTAGTCAAGTGTCTAACAAAGCTAATAGAACTCTGTCTTCTTAAAAGACATTTTCACGCATGTAGTACATCCGTCAAAGAGAACGCCTACAAGTCCTTGGTCAGGCCCAAATTGGAGTATTGTGGATACATATAAGATCCTTTCAACAACAACAACAATAACAAGATCAACCTGGAGCAAGTACAACGGCGAGCATCCTGCTTTGTAGTCCGAGGCAGTGCGAGGTACTGCTAAGTGCGAGGAATTTACCACACTTTTCACCAGCAAGGTAAAGAACATAAGAACGAATATTTCCCCTCCCACCTGTGACCTGGCTGTCTCATTGGTCTGCTCTTCAAAATTAGACTGTTTCCAACCCGTTACTCTACCCTCCCTTGTAAAACAGATCACCACCATGAAACCTACTACCTACCCCCTCGACACTGTCCCCTCTGCCCTCCTAAAGCCCTCCGCGGCCTTGTTGGCTTCAGGTGCCACGGACTCCGGTAGGAAATCTGCCGCTCCAGGTGGCCCTGCCGCTCCAGGTGGCCCAGCCGCTGCGAGGACTCTCCCGACGCCGGGGCAACACCCGGTGAAAACGGCCAGGAACATCGGGCCTCCGTAGAGGCAACTGTGGAGGCCTCAATAGGCCTGACTTTGGGTGAACTGGGGTTGGGGACTGGCCATTGTGCCTTCCCCCACAGTGGTAATCATTGTGGGGGGATGATTTTTGTGTGTAAATGATATTTTATTTTATGTCCAAGATGGCTGCCGGAAGGGAGAGTGGACACTGGCCGCGTTTTAGCAGCCACTGCTCTCTCTTCCATATTGTGTTTTTGATTTTTGTTTTTGGATTGATTTCTCTCTTTAATTTGTGTACTCGTGATGTCTTTACTATTTATTTCATTCCGCTTACATGTTTCTACTATTTGTTAAACTTTGTAAGGTGTCCTTGAGACTTTTGAAAGGCGCCCATAAATAAAATGTATTATTATTATTATTACAACAGCTGGTCCCAGCATCCTTGCCATCTTCAACAGCTCTCTGGCCACTGGCACTGTACCTACCTGCTTCAAGCATGCAGTGGTCCAACCACTCCTGAAAAAACCTAACCTCGACCCCACCTTGCCAAGCAACTACAGACGCATTTCTAAACTGCCTTTCCTCTCAAAAGCCCTTGAAAAGGTAATTTTAAGTCAACTTATACCTTACCTTCACCAAAACACTATCTTGGAAACTTTCCAATCAGGTTTCAGGGCTCACCATAGCACAGAGTCTGCCTTGTTGAAGGTACACAATGACCTACTGCTCACCGTTGACTCCGGCGACTGTGCAATTCTGCTCCTTCTTGACCTCAGCGCAGCATTTTGATACTGTCGACCACACCATCCTAATTGACCGGTATGGGGTTGGTATTGATGGCACTGCCCTGAGCTGGCTCATCTCCTACCTCAAAGGTAGGAGTTTCTCGACTAACATAGGCAACTCTTTCTCCTCCCCAGCTTATCTCTGCTGTGGGGTTCCACAAGGTTCCATCCTTGGCCCCATTCTCTTCTCCCTGTATATGCTCCCCTTAGGACAAGTCATTGAAAGGCACGGCATTTCCTTCCATTGCTACGCAGACGATACACAACTCTATCTCCCCCTGAAGCCCAAAAAACAATCAAATCTGTTTAACCTTACCCACTGCCTCGAGGATATAAAGTGTTGGATGGGCCCAGAACTTCCTCCAACTAAACGAGAGTAAGTCTGAGGTCATCCTTCTCGGCCCCTCGAACTCAATCAAAATGATAGCAGGCAGCCTTGGAAGCCTTACCCCACTACTCAAACCTCACATCAAAAACCTTGGCGTGATATTTGACTCAGCACTGAAATTTGACAAACAAGTCAATGCCGTGGTAAAAGCTAGCTTCTTTCAGCTTCTGACGATAGCTAAAATAAAACAATTCCTCCAGTTTGATGACCTCGAAAAGATCATCCACACATTCATCTCCTCCCGCCTAGATTACTGCAACTCTCTTTACACTGGCATCAGCCAATCTTCCCTGTCCGCCTGCAACTGGTCCAAAAACGCCGCAGCGAGACTCCTGACGGACACCAGAAAAAGGGACCACATCACCCCGATCCTGGCCTCTCTCCACTGGCTCCCTGTGCGGTTCCGTATAAACTTCAAGATCCTCCTCCATGTCTACAAAGCCCTCAATGGGCTTGCCCCCACCTACATAAAAAGTCTTCTCACCCACCACTCCACCTCCAGGCCCCTCAGATCGGCCGACTTGGGGTTGCTGAATATCCCACGGTCTAGGCATAATCTCAGGGGCGACCGCGCCTTTGCGGTTGCAGGCCCTAGACTGTGGAACAGCATCCCCTTTCCCATCAGAACTGCCCCCTCCATCGACTCTTTTAAGTCAAGACTAAAGACATATCTATACTCCCAAGCCTTTCCTGACATCCTCTGAGTGAGGGCTACATATATATATAGTTTGTTTTGTTTGTGCTATTCTTATAAACAAATGTAAAGCACTTTGGCCAATGAGAGTTGTTTTTTAAATGTGCTATATAAATAAATGTGACTTGACTTGTATATAATGACTACAAGTGCAAATCAAGCGTGAATAATATGCTGACTTCTCTCGGATGGGATACCTTAGAGCTCCGCAGAATCAGGCTAAGACTTATTGCAATCTACAAGGCGATTCACAAAATCATGCCATCAAATCTTCTGTCATCCCAGAGCACCAATTGCCATGAAACAAGACAAAATAACAGTCCTTACGTCATCAACTCGCTAAATTTCAAATAAACTTTGCTACCAATATTCCCTTTACCCAAGGACGATAAGGGAATGGCATAGGTCACCACCCTACACACGTGCTGCTCCCGATGTTAAGTCATTTAAAAAGGGGATTGAGCAACTAGATCTCCCCAACTTGGTCAAAAAGGCACACTTTAAAATTTAATCGCTACTCTACTCACTTCGACCTGCGCGAGATAACCATTTATGAGGTGTTTGTGCAGTAATCATTCCATTGTGCAGTATTTCTCCATTCTCACTTTAATCTCACTACATTTTTCACTCTGACCAGTCTGCCTGTAGCCTTCCGCAATGCTCTATCAAGGCCGTAAGCATTCTCCCTCCTCTCTAATTACTAGACTAAGTGGGACCCGTTGGGTCCCATGTTCACACGGGAGGGCTGGTTCCCCCAGCGCAATATTCCACCTCTCCACCAATTCCAATATTGGTGGTCAGTTGGGGGGGGGGGGGAGGATGCATTCTGGAGCACTAGTATGGGTGTTGTGGGCCGAAGGGACTGGTTTCCAGAGGGCTAGTATGGACATTGTGGGCCAAATCGATTCTTGGGCTGGCAGTTCAGTCACTCAGGCCTGGCAGCTCAGTCGCTCAGGCCTGGCAGCTCAGTCGCTCAGGCCTGGCAGCTCAGTCGCTCAGGCCTGGTGGGCTGGCAGCTCTGTCGCTCAGGCCTGGTGGGCTGGCAGCTCAGTCACACAGGCCTGGTGGGCTGGCAGCTCAAGTCACTCAGGCCTGGTGGGCTGGCAGCTCAAGTCACTCAGGCCTGGTGGGCTGGCAGCTCAGTCACTCTGCGCTGGCAGCTCAGTCACTCTGGGCTAGTGGGCTGGCAGCTCATAAACTGCCAGAATTTCTGCCCAAAACAGGTGAGAGACTCAGAGAGAGAGAGAGAGAGAGAGAGAGAGAGAGAGAGAGAGAGAGAGAGAGAGAAGGGGAAGAGGGTGGAGAATCAATTTTAGACATTTTTCATCTTTTTTTGCAGATCACAGCAATGAAGGAGGAACGTCTATCCTGGCCTCGATCTCAGGCCTGATGGTCAAAGGGGCACTTTTTTTTTTTTTAAATGAGTGAAATCTCAGTGAAAGGCACCTTTTCTGGGCTTTTCCTGGCCTGGCACAGGCCTTTTGGGCCAAAATGCTCCTCCTGGGCTAATACGGGCATTTTGGGCAAAAGGGACAGGTTTCTCGGCTAATACGGGCCTTGTGGGCCGCAATTAGTAGTTTCAGGCAGGCCAAACAACATTTCATTTCATTTCCATTTCAATTTCAAGCACAGGGCAGGCCAAACAACTCATTTCATTTCCATTTCCATTTCCATTTCAAGCACAGGGCAAGCCAAACAGCTCATTGCATTTATATTTCATTTCCATTTCCATTGCAGTTTCAAGCACAGGGCAGGCCAAACAGCTCATTGCATTTTCATTTCATTTCCATTTCCATTGCAGTTTCAAGCACAGGGCAGGCCAAACAGCTCATTGCATTTTCATTTCATTTCCATTGCCGTTTTAAGCACAGGGCAGGCCAAACACCTCATTGCATTTTCATTTAATTTCCATTTCCATTGCAGTTTTAAGCACAGGGCAGGGCAAACAGCTCATTGCATTTTTATTTCATTTCCATTTCCATTGCAGTTTCAAGCACAGGGCAGGCCAAATAACTCATTTCAGTTTCATTAAGGGCTAACAAATCATTTATTGCAAGTACATCGCAGACTCACAGCTCAGTTGAATCATCGCTTAGAATCACAGTTGTGGCCTCTCCCTCGCGATCTTCCACAGTGACTGACACGTCCAGGCATCCGGGGTTTTATACTCCTTTCCCCCCCCCCCAGAAGGGGCGTTATCTTCATCATGGTGATTGACAGGCGAGAGGACCAATCAGCTGATCTCAAGAAATTTTAAACATTCATAACTTCTTTATTTTTTATCCTCAGGACTGTGAGTAAGATGGCCAAAAATCATAGCGATATAGGGCAGTGTTTTTTTCTAAAATGGATATACAGCGCAGACAGGAACTGGTTAAGATGAGACTTTTAGTTTTATAGATAAAAGGGAAAACACCATAAGCAGTAGACACTTTGTTCCATGCACAGCAGGTATGCTGCGGGGCTCTTCACAAGATGATTTAAACAAGTAGAAAAAAGTGACACCCTGCCGTTGCAGGCAATGATTTTCCAATCAGCAGCAAACCAACAGTATTGATTAAAAATAACAATGACAGTGCATTTCACCATGTTTGAAAGCTTGCAGAAAACACTTGGTGATTCTCCATTGCAACACCTTCCCTTTTGTAAGAGACTAACACCACAAATTGACACATACGAAAAATTGAGAACAATATGGCAGATCAACCAAGTCGCAGTCCCAGTAATATTCAGAGCAATCAAAATAGTTAAGTAGCAGTTGAATGTTTCTTAGTTATTCTAAACGTTCAAAAACTCTTCAAGACCATAATACAATTTTTTTTTAAATCTTCCTGCCCAAGTGAGGTGCTGCTCCTCCAATTTCCGGTGGTGCTCACTCTGGCCATGGAGGAGGCCCAGGACAGTATGGTCGGATTCGGAATGGGAGGGGGAATTGAAGTGCTGAGCCACAGGAAGATCAGGTTGGTTAATGCAGACCGAGCGGAGGTGTTCGGCGAAACGATCACCAAGCCTACGCTTGGTCTCACCGACGTAGATCAGCTAACATCTAGAGCAGCAGATGCAATAGATGAGGTTGGAGGAGGTGCAGGTGAACCTCTGTCGCACCTGGAATGACTGCTTGGGTCCTTGAATGGAGTCGAGGGGGTGGTAAAGCAACATGCCGCTTGGGCAGTCTGCACCCCAGCGGCTTGAGCATTGACTTCTCCAATTTCCGGTAGCCCTTGCTGTCTCCTCCCCTTCTCAGCTCTCCCTCAGCCCTCTGGCTCCTCCTCTTCCTTTCTTCTTCCCGCCCCCCCCCCCCTCACCCTCACCACCCAACCTGGCATCAGTCTGAAGAAGAGTTTCGGCCTGAAACGTTGCCTATTTCCTTCGCTCCATAGATGCTGCCGCATCCGCTGAGTTTCTCCAGCACTTTTGTCTACCTTCGATTTTCCAGCATCTGCAGTTCCTTCTTGAATATTGTAAATGTAAGTTGAGAACAAGATCTGGAGTAGTCCAGAAGAAATTCCATGGGCCAATACCAAAGGAGAGAAGGTTATTCCATCACAAGCAGTTAAGAAGTTCAGAAGAATAAAGGGTGATATTTTTTAATCATACAAAAGGGCCTTGGCGGGATGTCAAGATAATGGTGAGATGCAGTGTTGCGGGGTATTGAACCACACCAGGGCATCGGAAATGTCCTCATTCTTCAGGGAACGGGGGTTCCCCTCCCCTACCATAGATGAGGCTCTCACCAGGGTCTCTTCAATACCCCGCAACACTGCTCTCTCTCCCCATCCCCACACTCGGAACAAGGGCAGAGTCCCCCTAGTCCTCACCTTCCACCCCACTAGCCGTCACATACAACAAATAGTCCTCCATCATTTTCGCCACCTCCAACATGACCCCACCACTCGCTACATCTTCCCATTTCCCCCCCCTGTCTGCTTTCCGTAAAGATAGCTCCCTCCATAACTCCCTGGTCAATTCTTCCCTTCCCACACCACCCACTCCCTGGGCACTTTCCCTTGCAACCGCAAGAGATGCTACACGTGTCGCTTCACCTCCCCCCTTGACTCCATTCAACGACCCAAGCAGTCATTCCAGGTGCGACAGAGGTTCACCTGCAGCTCCTCCAACCTCATCTATTGCATCCGCTGCTCTAGATGCCAGCTGATCTACATCGGTGAGATCAAGCGTAGGCGATCGTTTTGCCGAACACCTCCGCTCGGTCCACATTAACCAACCTGATCTCCCTGTGGCTCAGCACTTCAACTCCCCCTCCCATTCCGAATCTGACCTCTCTGTCCTGGGCCTCCTCCATTGCCAGAGTGAGCACCACCGGAAATTGGAGGAGCAGCACCTCATATTCCGCTTGGGCAGTCTGCACCCCAGCGGCTTGAACATTGACCTCCAATTTCCGGTAGCCTTTGCTGTCTCCTCCCCTTCTCGGCTCTCCCTCAGCCCTCTGGCTCCTCCTCTTCCTTTCTTCTTCCCGCCCCCCCCCCCCCCCCACCCTGCATCAGTCTGAAGAAGGGTTTCGGCCCGAAACGTTGCCCATTTCCTTCGCTCCATAGATGCTGCCTCACCCGCTGAGTTTCTCCAGCATTTTTGTCTACATGCAATAGATGAGGTTGGAGGAGATGCAGGTGAACCTCTGTCGCACCTGGAAAGACTGCTTGGGTCCTTGAATGGAGTCATGGGGGGGGGGAGGTAAAGCGACAAGTGTAGCATCTCTTGCGGTTGCAAGGGAAAGTGCCCGGAGAGGGGGTGGTATGGATGGGAAGGGACGAATGGACCAGGGAGTTACGGAGGGAGCAGTCTCTACGGAAAGCAGACAGGGGAGGAGATGGGAAGATGTGGCAAGTGGTGGGGTCATCTTGGAGGTGGTGAAAATGACGGAGGGTTATTTGTTGTACGTGACGGTTGGTAGGGTGGAAGGTGAGGACTAGGGGGACTCTGCCCTTGTTACGAGTGGGGGGGAGGATGGGGAGAGAGAGCAGTGTCACGGGGTATCGAAGAAACCATGGTGAGAACCTCATCTATGGTAGAAGAGGGGAACCCCGTTCCCTGAAGAATGAGGACATCTCCGATGTCCTGATGTGGAACACCTCATCCTGGGAGCAGATGCGGTGTAGATGGAGGAATTGGGAGTAAGGGATGGAGTCCTTACAGGAAGCAGGGTGGGAAGAAGTGTAGTCCAGATAGCCATGGGTTTATAGTGGATGTCGGTCAGAAGTCTGTTACCTGCGATGGAGATAGCGAGGTCAAGAAATGTAGGGAAGTGTCGGATATGGTCCAGGTGTATTTGAGTGCCGGATGGAAGTTAGTGGTGAAATGGATGAAGTCAGTGAGTTGTGTGTGGGTGCAGGAGGTACCACCAATGCAGTCGTCGATGTAGCGGAGGTAGAGTTCAGGGATGGGGCCCTGGTACGTCTCGAACAAGGATTGTTCGACGTACCCTACAAAGAGGAAGGCATAGCTAGGGCCCATGCGCGTGCCCATAGCTACGCCTTGTATTTGGAGGAAATGGGAGGAGTCAAACAAAAAGTTATTAAGGGTAAGGACCAGCTCCGCTAGGCGGAGGAGAGTATCAGTAGACGGGGATTGGTTAGTTCTCCGGTCGAGGAAGAAACGGAGGGCTTTGAGACCCTCCTGTTGGGGGATGGAGGTGTAGAGTGACTGGACGTCCATGGTGAAGATGAGATGATGGGGGCCTAGAGAACGGAATTCCTGGACACGACAGAGACACACTGTGAGGTGTCTTGGACATAGGTAGGGAGGGATTTAACCAGGGGGGGGGGTAGGATGGAGTCGAGGTATGGTAGGATGGAGTCGAGGTATGTGGAAATAAGTTCGGTAGGGCACGAATAGGCAGAGACAATGGGTCTGCCAGGACAGTCAGGTTTGTGGATTTTGGGGAGAAGGTAAAATCAGGCCGTGCAGGGCTGGGGGAACGATGAGGTTGGAGGCTTGGGGTGGCAGGGAGCCGGAGTTGATGAAGTCAGTGGCCTGGTGCTCGTCTGTGGGATCATGGTCCAAGGATAAGTAGGAGGAGGTGTCTAAGAGTTGCGCGTGGCCTCAGCCTTGTAGAGATCAGCGCGCCAGACTACCACGGCACCTCCCTTGTCGGCGGGTTTGATCACCCATGCCAAGAATGGAATGTCACCAATGTAAGCAATAAGATTCGGTCCATGATAGACCACAACAATTACTACACCAGTTTGAATCCTCATTATCAAACAAAGGATTCCAGGGGGACTAGTTTGTTGCAAAGGAAACTAATTCAATACTAGAGAACATTGGGTTCCTTCAACTCATTCTCATTAGATCCCTCATTCACTAATTTATCTCACAGGTTATGCGTGTCTTCTTCTGTGAAGAGACACACAAAGGAATTATTTCATTCCTCGGCATTTCTTTGTCTCACACTTGCCTTTGGTGTTCTTTTCCTTTTTGTGTATGTATAAAAACTCTTATATTTTATGTTTATGTTCATCCGCAGACTACTTTTACATTCTTTACCAATTTTTTGTCATCTTTCACTGATACCTAAAATGATCCCAATCTTCAGACATTAGAGGCCAGAGGACTTTTAAGAATTTAGAAACAAAATATTTGTAACCTCAGCCAAGGAGAAAACTGTTTCATGAAAATATTGTCCATCAAAATCAGACACCAGGGAAAATACAAACCTTCCACCCCAACCCACACCTACTGAAGCTCACGTGAAATCACTGGCCAAGCTACTGAATGGCAAAAAGTACAAGACAACTTTGCCAAGCAAAATACCTCTTACACAAAAACAAGTGGTGAGGCTAATCTGTAGGTTAATTGGCTTGATTGCCTTGATAAATGTAAAAATTGTCCAGTATAAAATTGTCCAACTTCCAGTATTGTCCCTGGTGGACTCTTCAAAAGGTACAAGTTTCAAGGCAAAATTATGGAAATGATAAAGAAAAGCATGACATGTCAACAATGTGAATCTTCACCAGAGTAGTTGAAACAACAGCAAAGCAAACACAGGATCCAACATTGAAAACCTGGATCCCAATAAAGTTTGTGATCAATGTGGAAACCACACTGTTATCTGTCATCAAAACCAAGCCAAGCCAACTGATGAGACAACCCAGAGCTACAGCAACATTGAGTGCAATCTCTCCAACAAGAGGAGCAAGTTCCATATCACTAACATGCAATGCAGCAATTCATCACAGAGGACTATATGTAGGTCTGCACACCACAAATACTATACAACATCTTACTATATGAACAATCCTCACACATGATGTTTCAGAAGCACAGGTTTTGTTACCGGCAGTCCAGTGGCACATTAAGTACTGCTAATGTACAGCTCTAGTGACCCATATTCAATCCTAGCCTCCAGAGCTATTTGTGGAGTTTACATGTTCTCCCAGGACTGCATGGGTATCCCCCAGGTGCTCCAATTTACTCCCATATCCCAAAGACATGTTAGTTTATTGTTTAATTGGCTACAGTAAATTGCCCCGGAGTATAAACTCTGAAAGGAGTTGGTGGAAATGTGGGAGGATGTTACAGGGGGAAAAATGAGCAAGGACTGGGATTCCTCTGTGAGCTGACATGGACTCGAATTACTGAAATGTATTGTGAGAAAGTGTCAAGAAAAAGATGTTTTGTTTTGGTTTGAAAACCTAAAAAAATATTTATGTTATTTCAAAAGTGATGTCACTGTTGCAGGTAAAAAAAATCACTATTCATACGTATTAGTCTGTAATTATTCACGAGGACGATATATTCTGTGAAGAATGAAAACATTTTATCTCTTAACACAAAGCCTGTACCTCAGCATAATGTGATGTCACACAATGAGTCTGAAAATCCAAGCAAGAATTGAACTTCGAGAATAGGGCATAACTACACATTTTTTCTGCTCTGCAAACCAAAACGTGGATGTTGTATGCCCATGTAAAGTTTAAATATACACACAAATTATATAAATATTTCAATCCAAATCCAGTACTTTCACTCACTAGAGCTGCGATTCGGTTTGTATGCGACATAAACGAAGCAGAACTTAATAAAAAACTTCTCAGCAAGTGATGGGAGATTCCCCACTTATCCGGCGGCCCCGCAGCAGTTTGAAGTTAATAGGCTAATTTCGCAAAATGCTTTTGCACATGCAGATTATATCGAGAGGCAGCTACTTTACAACATCCTTCCTGCCCGTCAATCAGAGCGAGCGCATGCACCGGGGAGTGGCGCCGAGAGGCTGCCGCGCGCGGCGGGAGCTCTCGGGATCCAGGCTGCGCTGCACTGCAAACTCAACATTCATCCGTCTCAAAGCCAGACGCGAGAGAAAGAGTTTGTCAATACCTCAATGCCAGGCCTGGGAGTAAGCCTGGGTGTGGATTTAATCAGATGACCGGAGAAGATGCAAAGTTTACCTCCTCGTCTTTCAAGTTGCAGTGAATTCCCCTCTCCTGTCCTCTCCTCTGCTCTGCAGGAAACCTTTCACCCCAGCCACCATCACTCCCAGCGAATGCAGCTTGACGAAGCCAGGCGGTGGTCGAACGGGATCGGCCGCTGCTGCTTATCTCGACTCCTTCTCCCTCAATGACGGCCTTGGATTGATCACCTGGCGGCTGGGGATCGGTTCAATGACAAAGCGGGCCGGGGCGCGCCCGTGCAAAGGAAAAGCAGAAGAAGGAACATCCAGGGCAAGCGCGCTCTCCCTGCAGACACGAGCAAATGTTAATGTGCAGAATAAAAGCAGTGTTCACTCGGCAGTCCTACTTTGACACACAGACACTGAGGAAAACACAAAAGTACGCTGACACAATGATGCATAACTTACAGGGAGAGCAACATATAGGACATCCATAGTGCACAAATGCAAATTCTTTCTTAGGAAATGCTATCTGAATCAGATTTGTGGCGATCCCACAAAAGAAGGGATTTCAATATTTACACAATCACATTGTGATGAGATTAAAATAAGATACATGATATAATTTCAATCAAAATATATAACACATTTTTGATAACATTGCTGGATAAACGGATATTGAGTTCATGCTGTTAACTGTGATTTATACATTAAAAAGCAAATGTTGGATGTAGACTGCAGGTAGCTCAGCAGCTCACTAACAGCCATGGCTTCTTAAATGCTGCACAAGCCATCCTCGGTGTGAAGAAGGGCCACGACCCAACACATCACAAATCTATATTCTCCTGAGAGGCTGCCTGATCCGCTGAGTTATTCTAGCACTTACTTTGTCTCTTTTTGTGTAAACCAGAATTTGTGGTTCCTTATTTCTCCATCTACACTGCAAATGCCTAAGGCCCTATCCCACTGAGTAGCAGCAAACTCACCAGGGACAGATTTGCAGTCAATGCCCATTGCAAGGAATAGATTGAAGACCTCCTCAATTGCAATGCTTGACTCCATTTCACAAAAGCCTATCCAAACCAACCTAGCCACAACTGTTTAACGAGAATGCCATCTCTCAACTCAAAAATGATAAGGGCTTGAAGTCCTAAAACTCAGCAGTGAAAACATTTGGTCTCAAATATATGGCCTCATCACCTCAGCTGGACATGTCAGAAATGTGTAATTGAGGCAATTTTTAACAAAGGATATGTTCACATGTGGAAACACAGACTGGTCTCTTACTGTCATTCCTACCAGATGCTGAAGAAGCTACTCATCGAGAAGATGGCCATTACATTGAGCATCCACAAGACCGAAAGCATCTATGAGTCTGACCTTGCTGCCCTAAAGGTTCATGGCGAACTCCTTGAAACATTAACTTGTTCCCACATCTCAGGAATCACCTCTTGGCGAAGTCAGACATCAATAACAAAATTCAGTCGTGCTTCAATGCACCAGCACAGCCTTTTGAGAAATGCGGTAAAGGGTATTTGAAACTCAAGATCTCAGACATGAGAGTGTCATGGACAGGATGATGAAAAAGACTTTTAGCACACTGGCCTTCATCAGTAAGGCATCGAGTATAGAAGTTAGGATGTTATTCGCCAGGGTTGGGGATACAAGAACTAGAGGGCATGCATTTAAGGTGACAGGGGAAAGATTTAATAGGGACTAAATAGGAAACTTATTTTACACAGAGGGAAGTTTAAAAAAAAAATCAAAATAAACTTTATTCAAGTAAAAAATATGTACAATGCAGGAACCATGCAAAAAACTTGTCCGACGTTCTCGGAGGCTATACATACATTCAATACTGTTTACATAAATCACATAATTTTACCCCCACAACCTTGCCACTCATGTAGCCCCCTGGCATGAAATCCCTAGTACATGTATGGAATGAACTGCCAGAGGAAGTGACTGAGGCAGGTACAATAACAGCAGTTAAAAGTCATTCAGACATGTAGATGGATTGGAAAGGGTTCGAGATATACAGCTCAAACGTGGCCTTACGGGAATTGTTCAGATGGGCACTTGGTCGGCATGAAATGCCTGTTTCCGTGATGAATGACGCATGGTCTCCGAGCAGCAATTATCCAAAATAAAAATGAATTATCCGTCTATTATAGAATGATCATAAAAATAATACTCAATACGACATGGATTCACGAGGATATCAAATTACCAGGGGAGACTTGCAATGTTCCAAATATTTGCACCATTTCATGGAAGGATAAGGGTAGATTTAAGAAAAGTATGTAAATAGTGAAGGGTTTTACAAGGCTGAATTTGTGATCATTTAAAGGAGAATGTTCTGCGGAACTGAGTGTTCCAAGGAACATTTTTTTAAAGTTTATGTACGTGAGACACTCTCCCACAAAGATTGAGGCAGAAATCTATGTATATTTCAAAGGAGCAACAGAGGAAAATTTAAATGGTAGAATTATTTTTCGATTACCCAAGCATAACACCAAATAAGCAACCAATAAATATCAGGCTTCAGAGAGGGAATCAGGAGACCCCATTCATTGGTAGGTCGCTGGTGGAGACAGTAGCTTCAAATCCCTGAATATCAACATCTCAGATGACCTATCCTGGGCTTTGCACATAATCACAAAGAAGGCACACCTGCATTTCTACTTTTTTCAAAATTTAAATTGACACAGCATGTCACCAAATACTCTTGCACAGTTGTATAGATGTAGCCTGAAGTCACACACTACCAGGTTGAGGAACAGTTACTTTCCCACACCATCAGATTTGTGAATTAATCTGCACAATCCCATTCCTTCCTGGCAATGGAACCCAAGGGACAACCACTTGCATAGAAACATAGAAAATAGGTGCAGGAGTAGGTCATTCGGCCCTTCGAGCCTGCACCGCCATTCAATATGATCATGGCAGATCATCCAACTCAGTATCCTGTACCTGCTTTCTCTCCATACCCCTGATCCCTTTGGCCACAAGGGCCACATCTAACTCCCTCTTAAATATAGCCAATGAACTGGCCTCAACTACATTCTGTGGCAGAGAATTCCAGAGATTCACCACTCTCTGTGTAAAAAATGTTTTTCTCATCTCAGTCCTAAAAGATTTCCCCTTTATCCTTAAAATGTGACCCCTTGTTCTGGACTCCCCCAACATCGGGAACAATCTTCCTGCATCTAGCCTGTCCAACCCCTGAAGAATTTTGTACGTTTCTATAAGATCCCCCCTCAGTCTTCTAAATTCCAGCGAGTACAAGCCGAGTCTATCCAGTCTTTCCTCATATGAAAGTCCTGACATCCCAGGAATCAGTCTGGTGAACCTTCTCTGTACTCCCTCTATGGCAAGAATGTCCTTCCTCAGATGAGGAGACGAAAACTGTACGCAATACTCCAGGTGTGGTCTCACCAAGACCCTGTACAACTGCAGTAGAACCTCCCTGCTCCTATACTCAAATCGTTTTGCTATGAATGCTAACATACCATTCGCTTTCTTCACTGCCTGCTGCACCTGCATGCCCACTTTCAATGACTGGTGTACCATGACACCCAGGTCTCGTTGCATCTCCCCTTTTCCTAATCGGCCACCATTCAGGTAATAGTCTACTTTCCTGTTTTTGCCACCAAAGTGGATAACCTCACATTTATCCACATTATACTGCATCTGCCATGCATTTGCCCACTCACCCAGCCTATCCAAGTCATCTTGCAGCCTCCTAGCACCCTCCTCACAGCTAACACTGCCCCCAGCTTCGTGTCATCCGCAAACTTGGAGATGTTGCATTCAATTCCCTCGTCCAGATCATTAATATATATTGTAAATAGCTGAGGTCCCAGCTCTGAGCCTTGCGGTACCCCACTAGTCACTTCCTGCCATTCTGAAAAGGACCCGTTTACTCCTACTCTTTGCTTCCTGTCTGCCAGCCAGTTCTCTATCCACATCAATACTGAACCCCCAATACCGTGTGCTTTAAGTTTGTATATTAATCTCTTACACTACCACAATCTCTTGCATTACCACAGACTTGTTTTCTAATTGTTTTTTACACTGTCTTGTTTTTTTTGTAATCTTTCTCTTTTTACTGTTGTTGATTTAATGTAGAATGTATGTTTTTGCATGTTGTCTGAATCCACATGCCTCTAATGCTGCTGCAAGATTTTCATTGTACCTGTACCACACCATACTTGTGCGTATGACAATAAACTTGACAATAGATCCAGTAGAACAATGCATATAAAGAAATACAATCTCTGAAGAAACTACAATCCGCCTATTTTACCTTTTTCGAGTTTAAGTACTCTTATTTTCCTTAAATTATTGTAGCAAAATGCTCGGTCCTCAACAATGTTTGATTCTTTATTGTATCAAAACATTTTATTAATCTTTGAATACAATGTAGCTCATATTTAATCACTATAGCCTGGACAGTCTTGTCTGTGGTAGATTTATCATTTTTCATACCATCATGTGTGCATATTTATATATCTTTACTCCAAGATATACATCAGAAAAGTTTATTTTTTGTTTTCCAACCCTGGTTTACTTAAGTGGAAATGTCCACCTCTCATGACATATCTGAATGTTGTTTCAAGCTAATCTCACATTTTGTTAGAAAAATCCTATTTCTGAAAAAAAGTAAATGCATCGGTCTGTGCCATTAGAGGATCATGTCACTTTAAAGAATCTTCAAAGACTGCAAATCAGGAAGTGAGCAGCACAATTTTTAACACATTCTTTAAACATTTTACATGGCATAAAATAACATGCAATGAAGGGGGTACAAAACATATAGCCATAGTTTCTCAGGAGCCAGACGGGCCCTTTGGACCCACCACAAACACCCCAACTCTTTTGCCCATTTACACCCATCCCATTTGCCCACAAGGTCATATCCTTGCATGCTTTGCCCTTTTTGAATGCTTATCTACATTTAAACAAAGCACTCTTGTTCCTCCTGGCCCCGAAATGAACTAAATTAAGTATAACCTCTTTGTATACCTCTTTCCCCCAGACCCAGAGCAGACAAGTCAGCTTGATGAGATCCTTGGTGGAAATTACAGTTTATCCCCAATTATCCCATCAGAGCCAAATTTACATCTTTATAGAAGAATCTTATGACCTCTCTTCCCAGGGCCAGATTTACGCATAAGCTTCGCAAGCTTAAGCTTAGGGCCTCGAGATCTAGGGGGACCTTGGCAGGGCCGGATTTACCTAGAGGCCTCATAGGTTGAAGCCTAGGGCCTCAAAATCTAGGGGGCCTCCGGCCAAGGTGTTTTTTCCCAGAGTAAAAAAAATCCTGGGGAAAAAAAAATTGGAGCGCTATCAGCGTTTCCACTTTGATGGAAATTACCCAAAATTCTGGTTCCGGGCTGCTGGAAGTTTTGGGGGAAAAAATTGAGACCATCCGTGCCTGCGCAGTTGGGGGAAGCCGGTGACGCAGTAGCGACGCAAAATGACGCTGTCCCTCCGCGCGTGCGCAGTGGGCCCGGGCGGGTTCAGATCACCAGTTGCACTCCACACAATCACCTCGATGCCTCGTGTCTACTCCAGATAAGTAGTGGAATATTGCGTTGTGGGAGTGCCCGCTTCTCCAGGCCGGTGGGGGGGGCTGCGGTGTCTGCGGCGGAGTCGGAGCCTCACTGCGTGGGAGGGAGAGAGAGGGGGAGGGAGGGAGAGAGAGGGGAGGATGTGAGACAGAGGGGGGAGAGAGGGAGGGTAGGGGAGAGAGAGAGATCGGGAGAGAGAAGGGAAGAGGGGAGAGAGAGAAGGGGAGGGAGAGAGGTGGAGGGAGAGGGAGGGGGAAGGAGGAGGGGGAAGAGGGAAAGGGGGATTATCTTTAGTGAGATTGCAAAATTAAGGTAGGTTTTAGAGCAATTATATTTTCTCCTCCATATGAATAATATTAAACAATTGGAACTGCTTTCTTTTCATTGATAACAATACTGAAAAATATGAATTCCATAGCTTGCAACTTTCATTTTGCTTCATATTTTTAACGTGCACACACTAACACAGTCGAACAGTAACAGGCAATCAAATCAACACACAAAACATTTTCTAAAAAAAGGTTTTATTTACTGCAAAAACTTACAGTATTTTATTTGCAGTGTTTGCATGCTCCTTTATAACATTTTACATAACATTTTACAGTACAACTTGATTATTAATATAACAGCTTCAATTCTTGATTTAAAAAAATGTATACAACAATTACCCCAATCATCCCATTCCAACCACTCATTACTCTTGATGCAATCAAAATTATTCCTGAAATATTGGTCATAAATTTGGTGCAAAAATGCTCCAAAATAAGGCTCAAAATGCACCAGAGAGCATCTAAAACCCCAGAGCTTCCAGGGTCCTTAAGCAGCTTAAGGGTCTTTGAGATTCGCGCTTGTGATATGTGCTGCGTGCACTTATTTCACATAAAATTTTTGTAATCCTGCCAATTACCCCCTTTTTGAAAAACTTCGTATGGGCCTGGTGTATAATATTTTTTACACTGTCATCGGCCTTTCTTACATATGCTGTCACAAAGCACTGTAGTCTCTAAACAACACTTCAGTAATTTTCCTTGCCCTCCATTTTAGAATAATAGTGTTTTAACTCGACACTAGCACTGGCAATAAATAAAAAGCGCAGCTTTCCAGCCCTTATCTCATTGGCCACGCTCGTCTGCACATTGGTGTCAATCTGGTGGACTCTTCCATCTTCCTCTCGTAGTGGGGGTGGGGGACTGGGAGGGGCCTCACAAGTGGAATAGCCTAGGGCCTCTCTTCATCTAAATCCAGCCCTGTCTCTTCCCTCTTGCCTGCTGAAAAGATCAGGTTAAAATTGCAATCCATTTCTAGAGCAGAATTAGTTAAGCCACATGGGCCACTTTTACCAACAGTCTGTCCATTTTTAGTGGGCTGGCAGCAACAAAAGTGACAAACAATATTTTGATCCAGACTGCATTCTGGAAAACACAGAGCAGAGTTCACCTAATATTTCCAGTCTGATGCCACATGTGCCTTTCCTTCATGAAATATATTGGGAAAAATCAAACAGTTTTTAATTTTCCTTCAGTTTTCTATGTTGTGAAGCTGTGTGTTAAATATATTTTAATATTCTGCAGTACATAGCATCATTAGGACATATTTTGAAATGGCAATGATTTACTAATTATATTAATAAATATTAATGTTTTACATCATCAACACATAAATAAAGATAATAGCAGATTCTAGGCAATAAAAACAGAAAATACTGGAAGAGAATCAACATGGGAATTGTTAACTGATTTGTCCTATCCGCACTCAATGACTGCTTCTGACATTATAGTCATTTTTCCAGTATCTGTAATTTATTCTTTTTCACCTGCAGCTTCTTAGTGATTGTTTATTGGATAATTTGTAGGTTGGATGAGATTAGTAAGAATCTTT
>CM075977.1:339121972-339226507 GCA_038087875.1 Malacoraja senta | reverse complement strand
ATTTACATATTCCTGTAGAGTTTTCCCTCCTCCACATTTTGTTTCGGAAATTAGAACATTTGGTTATTAATTTCCCCGCTTTTTCAGTAAAAAACATTAAAAAAAATTAAAATCAAGCTGCTGCATGAGTCACCGTGCCATCTCACAGATGTCCAATCTCAATGGATCTCATTTACCTATGATATGACATCACAATGGGACAGGTGTGGGAGATTGGAACCTTCACATGGTCTGGCGTGCACAATCAAATAAGATCAAATAGTGCAAGTTGTCCTACCCCCTCCCTATCTACCCATCCCTCTCCACCCCCCTCAACTCCCTCCACCTCTACCCCTCCTATCCTCCCCCTCTCCACCCTCCCCTCTCCTCCATTCCCTCCTCTTCTCCCCCCCTCCACTTCTCCCCTTCCTCTTCTCCCCCCCTCCACCACTCCCCCCTCCACCTCCTCTTCTCCCCCTCCTCTTCTCTCCCCCCTCCACCTCCGCTCATCTTCTCTCCCCCTCCAACTCCCCCTCTTGTGTCTCCGTCCCCTCTCCTCCCCCCCCCTCACTCACCCCTCTCACTCCCCCCCTCCCTCCCCCGTCTACTCTCTCCCCTCTACTCTCTCTCTCTCCCCTCTACTCTCTCTCTCTCCTCTCCCCTCTACTCTCTCTCTCCCCCTCTGCTCTGTCTCTCCCCCTCCCTCCCTCCCTCCCAGCCCCTGCCTTTCCCCCTCTCCTCCCTTCTCTCTCCCCACTTCTTTCCCACCGACTCTCTCCCCCCTTCTCTCCCTCCTCTCTCCCCCTCTCTCTCCCCTCCTCTCTCTCTCTCCCTCCTCTCTCTCCCACTCTTCTCTCTCCCCCCCCACTCCCTCTCCCTCTCTCCCCCTCCAATCTCTCTCCACCTCCCCCTCTACCCTCCCCTCTCCCCCCCACCTCTACCACCCTCTCTCCTCCCTCCTCTCTCCCTCCCCCTCCCCCACTCTGGCCCCCTCCCTTCTACCCTCCTCCACTCCCCCTCCAGCCTCCACCTCTTATTCTCCTCCCCCTCTCCACCCTCCCCTCCCCCCCCTCCACCTCTCCTCCACCTCTTCTCTCCCCCCTCCACCTCTTCCCCTCCTTTTCTCTCCCCCCTCCACCCCCCCCTACGTTTCTCTCCCCTCCAACTCTCCCCCTCCTCTTCTCTCCCCTCCCCTCACTCACCCCCTCCTCTCTCCCCCCTCTAGTCACTCTCTCTCGCCTCTACTCTCTCTCTTCCCTCTAATCTCTCTCTCCCCTCTAATCTCTATCCCCCTCCCTCCCTCCCTTCCACCCCTGCCTTTCCCCCACTCCCCCTTCTCTCTCCCCCCCCTTCTCAGTCTCCTCCCTCTCCCCTTCTCTCCCCATTCTCTCTCCCCTTCTCTCTCGCCCCCTCTCTCTCCCCTCCACTCTCTCCCTCTCCTCTCTCTCCCCCTCCAATCTCACTCCACCTCTCCCCCCCTCTCCTTCTCTCTCTCCCCCTCCACTCTCTCCCTCTCCAATCTGTCCACCTCTCCCCCCTCCTCTCCCATCTTCTCCTCCCCTCTCCCCCCTCCCCTCTCCTCTCCTCTCCCCTCTACGCCCCCTCACCCACCCCTCCCTCCCCCCCTCTACCACCCCCTTCCCTGTCTCCCCCTTCACCCTCCCCGCTCTCCTCCCCTCCCCTCCCCCCATCCTAATCCCCTCCCCCTCCCCACTCTCTCCCCTCTCCTCTCATTCCCTATTCTCCTCACCCCTCTCCTCTCACCCCTTTCCCCATCTCTCCCTCCTCTCTCCCCACCTCCTCTCCCCTCTTGCCCCCTCCCTCTCTCCTCCTCTCTCCCTCTACCCCCTCCCTTTCCCCATCCTCTCCCCACCTCCTCTCCCCTCTTGCCCCCTCCTCCTTTCCCCCCTCCTCTCCCCTTTTCCCCTCCTGTCTCCCCCTACCCCCCCTGTGTATGGCAGGTGGTTAGTGTGCGTGTGAAGCCGCAGCTCCCAATCAAATACACTTCAGTTTATTGTCCCATGCAGCCTCAGCTCCTCGGTTGCTGGTAATTAATTAACTCAACTGATGGTCTCCCAATCTAAGCCATTATTGTGTACTTTTTCACTTCCTGAACCCCTAAAATATTTTTTTAAATGGAACAGAAAAATGTCCTGGCTGCAGTGACTATCATTTACTTTGACTTGTACAGTTTTCTGAAGATGTTACCAGAAAGGTTAATGAAGGCAGAGCAGTTGATATTGTAGAAAATGGACTTCAGCAAAGCATTCAACAAGGTTCCACTTGGTAGATTGCTTTGGAAGGTTAGATTGGATGGGATCCAAGGAGAGATAGCTGAATGGATAGAAAATTGGCTTCATGGAAGGAAGCAGAAGGTGAGTGTGGAAGTTGCTTCTCGGACTGGAGGCCTGTGACTAGTGGTGAGCCTCAGGGTTCATGAAAAATTGCAGCAAGATCTTGATCGGTTGGCCAGGTGGGCTGAGGAATGGTTGATGGAATTTAATGCAGAGAAATGTGAGGTATTGCATTTTAGGAATTCTAACATGGTCAGGACCTACACAGTGAATGGTAAGGCGCTGGAAGTGCTATAGAGGGATCTATGAGTGCAGGTACATTGTTCCTTGAAGGTGGAGTCACAGGTAGATAGGGTGGTCAAAAAGAATTTTGGCATTGGCCATCAGTTAGAATATTGAGTATAGTAGTTGGGAGGTCAAGTTGCAGTTATACAAGATGTTGGTGAGGCCGCATTTAGAATATTGTGTTCAGTTCTGGACACATGTTCTAGGAAAGATGTTGTCAAACTGGAAAGGGTTCAGAGAAGATTTACGAGGATGTTGCCAGGACTCGAGGGTCTGAGTTATAGGGAGAGGTTGAGTAGGCTGGGACTCTATTCCTTGATGCACAGGAGGATGAAGGGTGATCTTATAGAGGTATATAAAATCATGAGAGGAATAGATCGGGTAGACACAGAGTGGGGGAATCGAGAACCAGAGGACTTAGGTTTAAGGTGAAGGAGGAAAGATTTAATATGAATCTGAGGGGTAACTTTTTCACACAAATGGCTAGTGAGTGCATGGAACGAGCTGCCGGAGGAGGTAGTTGAGACAGGGACTATCACAACGTTTAAGAAACAATTAGACAGGTAGATGGACAGGACAGATTTAGAGGGATATGGGCCAAACGTGGGCCGGCGGGACTAGCATAGCTGGGACATGTTGGCCGGTGTGGGCAAGTTGGGCCGAAGGGCCTGTTTCCACTCTGTATGACTCAATGACTTCCTGACAGACTGATGAAAAAATGAGACAGGTTGATGTCTGCAAACTGGTGAACTTCCTGTCATATGAGTGAAGAAAGCAACACTACAAGGAAACCCAAGAACCAGGAATGATGGGAAAAGAATGCCACAAAATGTTCAATCCGACAGAAAAGCAGAAAATTGCTCAAAGATAAAAGTAGACAATAAACGTGGCATGTAATTGCCTTTGTTTGCAAGAGGCATTGACTGGAAACACTATATGGAATATTATCTTGGCACTGTAAGATTTTACTTCTCTAATTTTATTGCATGGGAAGCACCAAATGATATCGAAGGTATATTGTTAAAATCGGCAGTTCTATTGAAATAGCGATCGCAAAAAATCCTGGTGGAAGCAGAATCAAATCACAAATATCTATTTCCTTTATTGATGACATGGCTACAAAACCAATACCGATTGCAACAGTTTCAATCTTCCATTTTACACATTACATTCACATTAAGTGTCAAGCTGCAATAAGATAGAAAAATAGGTAAAGTATCCTTTATTGGATACTTTAATGGAGAATGGTTTGTGTACAACAGCAATATAAGTTGATCATTTAGACTGCATCGTATTTAGCACTCATGGTACAGTTATACAGGCAATCAATATGAGAACAGAAGAAATTTAAAAAAGAAAAGATATTAATTATTTGTAAATTCATTCAAAGTGAGAATTGTTCATTTTTTATTTTCACTGTTAGAGATGTGTGTTAAGTATTTTTTTCACCATAATTTTGCCTTTGGATTACAGATATTCGAATGCTCCCATCCTTTCCCCACAAATTCATCACCTGAATTTGCGGATCTGGGGCATGAAGAATGGTAGACATTTTCCAACAAAGAGGAAACAATTAAAGGGCAATTGCTGCAAAGCATCTATCTGACATCTCCTGGTGGCCTTTTCTGGAGACGAATAGATACTTGGCAGTAACTTACTTCCACCACCTCTTTGCCGGAAAACCACTGTGGGGAATCAATGAATTCAATGATACTTTATTGTCACATGTACCTAGGTACATGTTTGTTTTGCATTTTATTATTATCTGAATGGTGGCCGATTAGGAAAAGGGGAGACCTGGGTGTCATGGTACACCAGTCATTAAAAGTAGCCATGCAGGTGCAGCAGGCAGTGAAGAAGGCGAATGGTATGTTAGCATTCATACCAAAAGGTTTTGAGTATAGGAGCAGGGAGGTTCTACTGCAGTTGTACAGGGTCTTGGTGAGACCAGACCTGGAGTATTGCGTACAGTTTTGGTCTCCTAATCTGAGGAAAGACATTCTTGCCATAGAGGGAGTACAGAGAAGGTTCACCAGACTGATTCCTGGGATGTCAGGACATTCATATGAAGAAAGACTGGGTAGACTCGGTTTGTACTCGCTAGAATTAGAAGATTGAGGGGGGATCTTATAGAAACGTACAAAATTCTTAAGGGGTTGAACAGGCTAGATGCAGGAAGATTGTTCCCAATGTTGGGGAAGTCCAGAACAAGGGGTCACAGTTTAAGGATAAGGGGGAAATCTTTTAGGACCGAGATGAGGAAAACATTTTTCACACAGAGAGTGGTGAATCTCTGGAATTCTCTGCCACAGAAGGTAGTTGAGGCCAGTTCATTGGCTATATTTAAGAGGGAATTAGATGTGGCCCTTGTGGCTAAAGGGATCAGGGGGTATGGAGAGAAAGCAGGTACAGGATACTGAGTTGGATGATCAGCCATGATCATATTGAATGGCGGTGCAGGCTCGAAGGGCCGAATGGCCTACTCCTGCACCTATTTTCTATGTTTCTCTGTTTCTATACCCCGGTAAAATAAAGAAAACATGATTCCTAAGTTTTACTGTCAACTTTTCAGATAAATCATTTACATTGGCAATTATGTACATAAACCACATATTACAATCACAATCAATATTAAATTACATTAACTGACATGATCATTACATTCTAAATCACTTAATATTTTTTATTCTTTAAGTAAATAATGTTTGTCATATTCCTACTGAGAATTATGGACCAAGCTTACTAAAATCTCTATCTATGACTCGGACAACTTCAACTACATGAGTGCTTCCAAATGAAATTGGAATAAAAACAGCATGGTCGGTGGGGGCACTGCGAGTCAGCAGCGTGTTCGTCATTTCGACTTTTTTGGGGGGTTTTGGTGTGTCTAAATGTTAGTTTAGGTGTCTCTCGGTATCTTGTGTGGGGGGTGGTGTGGGAAAGGGGGGAACTGCTTTTGGACTTTTTCCATGTCACCTCCCTCGTGGCCTAACAGCATGGATTGGAGCGGCCTTTCCTGGAGTCGGGCCCGGAGCATCAGCAGCAGGCACAGCGCGGACTTTTCCATCGCGGAGCGGGGCGAACCCTTGCTGGGGGTCGCCAGAGAGGAGTGCTCCGATTGCTGGCCTGGTGACTTTGGCATCATGGGGCTGTGGTCTGCGGAGCTTCTAGCCGCGGGCGCAGCGTGGACTTTCCATCGCGGAGTCTGGGATCCCTTGCTGGGGATCGTCGGAGAAGAGCTCTGACTGCTGGCCTGTAACCTATCACATTGTGAAGCCGTGGTCTCCGGTAGGAAGCGGCCGATTCGGGACCTCCAAGCCGCTGAGTGTCCATCCGTCCCGACGTCAGAGTTTGGATCATCCCGACGAGAGGGCCTGTACATCGGGCCGTCTGTAGCGGCGACTGCGGAGGGTTCATGGCCCTGACCACGGATGAATAAAGGAGGAGGACTGGCTGAACCTTGTTGCCTTCCACCACAGTGATGAATGCTGTGGTGGATGTTTGTGTTAAATCTTATTGTGTATTGTGTGTTCTTTTTAAGTGTATCGCTGCTGGCAAATTCATTTCACTGCACCTTTGGGTGCATATGACGAATACAATTTACTTTGACTTTGAGCATCAAATCAAAATTATTCCTATTCTCCAAGAGGTTGCGAGCAGAGATTTGAATCAAGCTTCTGAAACCAATCAAATTCGAGGACATCGTTAGCCTTGGAAGTGAGTCTAGTTCGAAACCAATTAAAAATAATTTGTAGATTGTAAATCGTTCAGGGTTATTTTGGAAACACCATCATGACAAATTTGAGTGTTCACTGAGATGGCTGGTAAACAAGACATCAGAAAGGATAATATACAATAATAATGCAAGGCAGTGAAGATAATCTTACATTTTACACTTTCTGATTTAAAATAATGCTACAGAAACAGTAGGTTGGAGATAAAGTAAGTCCTAGTATTGCAAAAGGAAAATAGTGGGCAAGTCACTGAGTGGAGAAATTTACAATACACGGATCATACATACATCTCACTAACAATGGTATCAATTGATTCCTATTGAAATTAAATGGCAATTCACAAAAATAATTAAATCCATATTGTGTGGTTACATTTGGAATCTCCATCTCAGAGTTGAGCAGGAATTAGTTCAGTTTTGTTTCCAGTCGTTTTAAGTTGAATAAGGCTTCCAGAGGCAGGTCTGGTAGCTTTATCAGTCCATTTATAGAAGGTTCTGGAAAAGTTACACAAAAGTAACACTCATAATGTAAAACAGAATAGCTTATTCAAACACCAAAAGATCAGAGTGCAGGCTTGCCAAGACTGAGGATGAATGTTAGTGATTTTCAAACAATTCTGATTTCTTCATTCCTTCAGCTTTTATTCTAACATTAGCAAATTTCTGAGTAATATAGTAAAGGAGAAGTCCCAAAATTGATCCATAAAAAGTAAATTTAGTGAATCAAACATATGAGGTTGATCCAAGATTACTGTATTCTGCCCCTAACTCAGGAGACCTAGTCCCATTTGAAATCATTGATCTGTTCAAATTGGAGGTTGGCCAGTTTTCAATTGGAGTATTTAACCCATCTTTGCATGACTATAAAATGCATCAAAAAAGTTATCTTTCATTTAATAGCTCTTGTTCACCAAACAAATTCCAACAATGCAATGCTCAAATTGCTATATAGGAAAAATCCCGATGAAGGGAACCAGTAACCAGAGATCAAACCCAGAGTGGGAAAAGGATAATATACAGCGGCTTGCAAAAGATTTCATACCCCTTGAACTTTTCCACATTTTGTCACGTTACAACCACAAACGTAAGTGTATTTTATTGGGATTTTATGTAATAGACCAACACAAAGTGGTGCATAATTGTGAAGTGGAAGGAAAATGATACATGGTTTTCAAATTTTTTTACAAATAAAAAAGTTGAAAAGTGTGGTGTACAAAAGTATTCAGCCCCCCCCCCCCCCGAGTCAATACTTTGTAGAACCACCTTTCGCTGCAATTACAGCTGCAAGTCTTTTGGGGTATGTCTCTATCAGCTTTGCACATCTAGAGACTGAAATTTTTGCCCATTCTTCTTTGCAAAATAGCTCAAGCTCAGTCAGATTGGATGGAGAGCGTCTGTGAACAGCAATTTTCAAGTCTTGCCAGAGATTCTCAATTGGATTTAGGTCTGGACTTTGACTGGGCGATTCTAACACATGAATATGCTTTGATCTCAACCATTCCATTGTAGCTCTGGCTGTATGTTTAGGGTCGTTGTCCTGCTGGAAGGTGAACCTCTGCCCCAGTCTCAAGTCTTTTGCAGACTCTAACAGGTTTTCTTCCAAGATTGCCCTGTATTTGGCTCCATCCATCTTCCCATCAACTCTGACCAGCTTCCCTGTCCCTGCTGAAGAAAAGCATCCCCACAGCATGATGCTGCCACAGTAGGGATGGTGTGTTCAGGGTGATGTGCAGTGTTAGGTTTCCGCCACACATAGCGTTTTGCATTTAGGCCAAAAACTTCAATTTTGGTCTCATCTGACCAGAGCACCTTCCTCCACATGTTTGCTGTGTCCCCCACATGGCTTGTGGCAAACTGCAAACAGGACTTCTTATGGCTTTTTTTCAACAATGGCTTTCTTCTTGCCACTCTTCCATAAAGGCCCGATTTGTGGAGTGCACGACTAATAGTTGTCCTGTGGGCAGATTCTCCCACCTGAGCTGTGGATCTCTGCAGCTCCTCCAGAGTTACCATGGGCCTCTTGGCTGCTTCTCTGATCAATGCTCTCCTTGCCCGGCCTGTCAGTTTAGGTGGACGACCATGTCTTGGTAGGTTTGCAGTTGTGCCATACTCTTTCCATTTTCGGATGATGGATTGAACAGTGCTCCGTGAGATGTTCAAAGCTTGGGATATTTTTTTATAACCTAACCCTGCTTTAAACTTCTCCACAACATTATCCCTGACCTGTCTGGTGTGTTCCTTGGGCTTCATGATGCTGCTTGTTCACTAATGTTCTCTAACAAACCTCTGAGGCCTTCACAGAACAGCTGTATTTATACTGAGATTAGATTACACACAAGTGGACTCTATTTACTAATTAGGTGACTTCTGAAGGGAATTGGTTGCACTGGATTTTATTTAGGGGTATCAGAGTAAAGGGGGCTGAATACTTTTGCACGCCACACTTTTCAGTTTTTTATTTGTAAAAAAATTTGACAACCATGTATCATTTTCCTTCCACTTCACAATTATGCGCCACTTTGTGTTGGTCTATCACATAAAATCCCAATAAAATACATTTACGTTTGTGGTTGTAACGTGACAAAATGTGGAAAAGTTCAAGGGGTATGAATACTTTTGCAAGCCACTGTACAATGCACAAGAGCAGAAATATGGGATTGGTGCAGTCTGCTCCCATGGAGAAGATAATAGTAAACAGTGCCATGGACTAGATGAACCAGTCATGTTCTCGTTAAGCAGCAACTTCATAATTTTATGGTTTTGTAATTCCATGTACAATGGTTCAGAAGCCTGGTGAGGGTAAGCTTAAATGTGGCACAGGACATTTTCTTCAATTTCATTCTGATTGCATCATGAGCATTTGCCAGAAATTCTTACTACTGCTACCGAATCTATCTTTAACAAGCTGGAAATGCCTCAAATGTTAACTCTGTTTCTCTCTCCGCAGAAGCTGTAGCCATCATTTCCTGTCTTTATCTCAGATATCCAGGATCTATAGTTTTTTTTAATTTTTGGCAGCATCACAGAAAATGCACCTTTAGTTGTTCAGTGCCTTGCAACATACAATGGACCCAATGAATTGTTTTGTAAACACATATTTTCAATGTTTGCCAAGATTCTTCTGTGTCATGGTGCATCTCTTGCGGAGCTCCACGGTGCTAGCTCACAATGTTCCACAGTAAGGGAATATAAGCACTAGGGCATGGCAAGCACCACACAGCATTACTGAACAGCACTGCATACCATGTACATTCTTTTGGACTGCTCCATTTGGATGGGAAATTCATTCGGACTATATGAATCAGCCATGATCATATTGAATGGTGGTGCTGGCTCAAAGGGCCAAATGGCCTACTCCTGCAACTAATTTCTATGTTATAAACATGTGTAGAAACAAAATGCAAATAAGTGGGCAGAAATATTTCTTATGCTAAAACTAAGATTTATCCTTGGGCATGAGATGGAATGCTCTTCCCTTTAGTGGGCTTGATGATGGTGGTTGGGGTGGGGGCTGATGTACAGGGTAGCACAATGAATCAACGTTATCTCGCATTTATAAAGTATAATACAGGGTAAGATGAATCTACAGCACAAATCTCCTGGCGACTCATGTGGAACGAGCCACATAGCCCATCCAGCAAGGTCTGATTTAATTTCTCACCTTATGTTCTTATATGTTGAGTTCAGTGATTTCAGCTGAAATATGACTATCAGATGGAATATAGGATGCTCCAGTTCTACAAGGAAGGTTAAATACTATCTTTTTGCAAACATTGTTTTGAGCCGAAAAAAGTATATACTGGGGACAGAGGATCAAACCTGCCTTTGATGTCCCGGTTGTCATTAGCATCCTACGAGCAGATTTGTGAATAAGCCTTGAATAAGGCAGATTCACAAATACAGGTGCATTTCATTTACATCTCCCTCTTAAATTACTGAATTTGAAAGGAAGAGCTTACCCACTTTTTATATATAAAGGGACTATTATCAAAATAAACTATCTGAATATTTATTTTTGTGGATTACAATAACGAAATGCTCATTATCAAGTGTAATGATCTCAAAATTACATTGTAGCGATAAGATGTTGATTACTACCAAGTAATTACTTTTCAGTAATAAGATCTCAGCTTAAACAATAAAGCATAATTTCATTTGGCTTTCTCACTAGCTGTCATTGACATGAAAGGTATTAGTTTTTGCGAGTTGCTCAGTTATCTGTCAATGAATCGCCAAAGATGGAATTGTCCTTTAGAAGGGTCAGTTATCCTTGATAATTCTGTGCAGAATATTTGCCCCTTGCTAAACTAGACAAACAGACCTCTCAACTAGAGTCTGGACACTGGGACAGACACAAAGAAAAAAACTGACATCAGTGTGCTGATGTGAAATGATTACAGACAATGGAACCAGCTGGATACTCACTCAGCAACAAATTCTAATGGTGTCCAGGAGCTGAAATCTGCATTAGGCATTGATTTCCTGTTCATGGGGGTATCCAAGGTAACGCTGAAAGATAAATTAAATTGAACTTGAAAGCTCTTGTGTCATATGTATTTTATGTCTGTATGTTACCATGGTGAAGGTCTGATAATACCAATTAGCCTAGAAATTGGCAATTTAAAAGGATACTCGCACTCATCTTCCTTTGGCCCATCTAAATCAAAAAATCAATTCAATTTTATTTTCTCTACTCTGATATTTTCGCCTGAATTACATACACAGTAAACTCTGTTGTTTTTGCCTGCTCTCTTTGGAAAGAAAGGTGCGGGTTTCCTGACAAGACTGATGGACGAGACCATACAAATTAGCAGGACGAGGCCTTCAACCCCTGATGCCTGCTCTGCCAGTTCATCAGACCATGGTGGAACCTATTTATTTTAGCATCTTAGCTTCGCATCCCCATCTACCTGCAATCACATTTCATCCTCTTTCTTGTCAAGCATGTGTACACTTTAGTCTTTACTTTAGACCAGGGGTGCCAATCCAGCCCGCGGGATGATTTCCCCGATGCCAGAGCGGGCTGCAGCTGTCCCCGGTGCCGGATCGGGCTGCGTTCGCGCATGCACGCCGCGATCCAGCGCGCATGAAGTCGCAATTTGTCCGTGACCTAAAATGAATTAAGTTTGAAACCCCTGCTTTAGACTTTAGAGATATAACACAGAAACAGGCCCACTTTGTCCGCGCCGACCAGTGATCACCCTGTACACTAGCACTATCCTACAAACTAGGGACTACTCTACCAAAGCCAATTAACCTACAAATCTGTACGTCTTTGGAGTGTGGAAGGAAACTGGAGCACCCCCGGAGGAAACAGGAGGTCACAGGGAGAAGATACAAACTCCATACAGACAGCACCCAAAGTCAGGATTGAACTCTGGTCTCTGGCACTGTTAGGCAGCAGCTCCACCACTGCGCCACTGTGCTGCCCCATTGTGCCTACATCGTTGCCTCAAAAATATTTAAAGACAAATTATCGACTGAAAAACCTCCAAGATCCTGAACAATAAGTAAACTTTAAGAAGACATAACACTACAAAGATACTTTCTCAACAACCACTCTTGCAAAGACATCAATCAAGATGTTTCAGTAAAATGGAAATAGAGAAAAAAGCAGGAAAGAATGAGATTAGATGTGACTGCAAGATTAAGCCAAAGCGATTAATTTCTTATATATGAATGAGGAATAGGAGCTTTTAAAGAAACAATACACAGAGAAAGCCCAAAGCAAGTGGGAGAGTCTAGGACTAGAGGTAATAGCCTCAGAATTAAAGGATGTTCTTTTAGGAAGGAGATGAGGAGGAATTTCTTTAGTCAGAGGGTGGTGAATCTGTGGAATTCTTTGCCACAGAAGGGTGTGAAGGCCAAGTCAGTGTATATATTTAAGGCAGAGATAGATAGATTCTTGATTAGTACAGGTGTCAGAGGACTATAAAACCCCGGAAGCCTGAACATGACTCAGTCACTCTGCAAGATCGCGAGGGAGAGGCCTCGACTCTCATTCTAGGCTATGAATCAACTGAACCATGAGTCTGCAATGTACTTGCAATAAATGCTTTGTTAGCCCTGAATGAAAATGCAATGAGCGGTTTGCATGCCCTGTGCTTGAAACTGCAATGGCAATGGAAATGAAATGAAAATGCAATCAGCTGTTTGGCTTGTCCCTCCCTGTGCTTGAAACTGCAATGGCAATGGAAATGAAATGAAAATGCAATCAGCTGTTTGGCTTGGCCCGCCCTGTGCTTGAAACTGCAATGGCAATGGAAGTGAAATGAAAATGTAACCAGCTGTTTGGCTTGGCCCGCCCTGTGCTTGAAACTGCAATGGCAATGGAAGTGAAATGAAAATGCAATCAGCTGTTTGGCTTGGCCCGCCCTGTGCTTGAAACTGCAATGGCAATGGAAGTGAAATGAAAATGCAATCAGCTGTTTGGCTTGGCCCGCCCTGTGCTTGAAACTGGAATGGCAATGGAAATGAAGTGAAAATGCAAAGAGCTGTTTGGCTAGGCCCGCCCTGTGCTTGAAACTGCAATGGCAATGGAAATGAAATGAAAATGCAATGAGCCGTTTGGCTTGGCCCGCCCTGTGCTTGAAACTGCAATGGCATTGGAAATGAAATGAAAATGCAATCAGCTGTTTGGCTAGGCCCGCCCTGTGCTAGAAACGGCAATGGAAATGAAATGAAAATGCAATCAGCTGTTTGGCTTGGCCCGCCCTGTGCTTGAAACTGCAATGGCAATGGAAGTGAAATGAAAATGCAACCAGCTGTTTGGCTTGGCCCGCCCTGTGCTTGAAACTGCAATGGCAATGGAAGTGAAATGAAAATGCAATCAGCTGTTTGGCTTGGCCCGCCCTGTGCTTGAAACTGCAATGGCAATGGAAGTGAAATGAAAATGCAATCAGCTGTTTGGCTTCGCCCGCCCTGTGCTTGAAACTGCAATGGCAATGGAAATGAAGTGAAAATGCAAAGAGCTGTTTGGCTAGGCCCGCCCTGTGCTTGAAACTGCAATGGCATTGGAAATGAAGTGAAAATGCAATGAGCTGTTTGGCTTGGCCCGCCTCTGTGCTTGAAACAGCAATGGCAATGGAAATGAAGTGAAAATGCAATGATCTGTTTGGCTAGGCCTGACCTGTGCTTGAAACGGCAATGGCAATGGAAATGAAGTGAAAATGCAATGAGCTGTTTGGCTTGGCCCGCCCTGTGCTTGAAACTGCAATGGCAATGGAAATGAAGTGAAAATGCAATCAGCTGTTTGGCTTGGGCCGCCCTGTGCTTGAAACTGCAATGGCAATGGAAATGAAATGAAAATGCAATCAGCTGTTTGGCTTGGCCCGCCCTGTGCTAGAAACGGCAATGGAAATGAAATGAAAATGCAATCAGCTGTTTGGCTTGGCCCGCCCTGTGCTTGAAACTGCAATGGCAATGGAAGTGAAATGAAAATGCAACCAGCTGTTTGGCTTGGCCCGCCCTGTGCTTGAAACTGCAATGGCAATGGAAGTGAAATGAAAATGCAATCAGCTGTTTGGCTTGGCCCGCCCTGTGCTTGAAACTGCAATGGCAATGGAAGTGAAATGAAAATGCAACCAGCTGTTTGGCTTGGCCCGCCCTGTGCTTGAAACTGCAATGGCAATGGAAGTGAAATGAAAATGCAATCAGCTGTTTGGCTTGGCCCGCCCTGTGCTTGAAACTGCAATGGCAATGGAAGTGAAATGAAAAATGCAATCAGCTGTTTGGCTTCGCCCGCCCTGTGCTTGAAACTGCAATGGCAATGGAAATGAAGTGAAAATGCAAAGAGCTGTTTGGCTAGGCCCGCCCTGTGCTTGAAACTGCAATGGCATTGGAAATGAAGTGAAAATGCAATGAGCTGTTTGGCTTGGCCTGCCCCTGTGCTTGAAACAGCAATGGCAATGGAAAAGAAGTGAAAATGCAATGATCTGTTTGGCTAGGCCTGACCTGTGCTTGAAACGGCAATGGCAATGGAAATGAAGTGAAAATGCAATGAGCTGTTTGGCTTGGCCCGCCCTGTGCTTGAAACTGCAATGGCAATGGAAATGAAGTGAAAATGCAATCAGCTGTTTGGCTTGGGCCGCCCTGTGCTTGAAACTGCAATGGCAATGGAAATGAAATGAAAATGCAATCAGCTGTTTGGCTTGGCCCGCCCTGTGCTAGAAACGGCAATGGCAATGGAAGTGAAATGAAAATGCAATCAGCTGTTTGGCTTGGCCTGCCCTGTGCTTGAAACTGTAATGGCAATGGAAGTGAAATTAAAATGCAATGAGCTGTTTGGCTTGGCCCGCCCTGTGCTTGAAACTGCAATGGCAATGGAAATGAAGTGAAAATGCAAAGAGCTGTTTGGCTAGGCCCGCCCGGTGCTTGAAACTGCAATGGCAATGGAAATGAAGTGAAAATGCAATGAGCTGTTTGGCTTGGCCCGCCCTGTGCTTGAAACTGCAATGGCAATGGAAATGAAGTGAAAATGCAATGATCTGTTTGGCTTGGCCCGCGCTGTGCTTGAATGCAATGGCAATGGAAATGAAGTGAAAATGCGATGAGCTGTTTGGCTTGGCCCGCCCTGTGCTTGAAACTGCAATGGAAATGAAATGAAAATGCAATCAGCTGTTTGGCTTGGCCCGCCCTGTGCTTGAAACTGCAATGGCAATGGAAGTGAAATGAAAATGCAATCAGCTCTTTGGCTTGGCCTGCCCTGTGCTTGAAACTGCAATGGCAATGGAAATGAAGTGAAAATGCAATCAGCTGTTTGGCCTGCCCTGTGCTTGAAACTGCAATGGCAATGGAAATGAAAATGCAATCAGCTGTTTGGCCTGCCCTGTGCTTGAAACTGCAATGGCAATGGAAATGAAATGAAAATGCAATCAGCTGTTTGCCCTGCCCTGTGCTTGAAACTGCAATGGCAATGGAAGTGAAATGAAAATGCAATCAGCTGTTTGGCCTACCCTGTGCTTGAAACTGCAATGGCAATGAAAATGCAATGAGTTGTTTGGCCTGCCCTGCACTTGAAATGAAATGGAAATGAAATTAGTTGTTTGGCCTGCCAGAAACCACTAATTTCAGCCCACAAGGCCCCTGTTAGCCAGGAAACCAGTCCCTTTTGCCCCAAATGCCCGTATTAGCCCAGGATGAGCATTTTGGCCCAAAAGGCCAATGCCAGGAAAAGTCCAGAAATAGTACCTTTCACTGAGATTTTTTTAAGCCCCTTCGGCCCATCAGGCCTCTACTAACCCAGGAGGAGTCCCTTCGGCCCATCAGTAAGTATTCCCCCTGCAAGTATTAAACCTCACCCAAGTTTTTTTCTCCCTCCCTTCATTGGCTCCCTGTGAGATCGAGGCCAGGATAGACTTTCCTCCTTCTATGCTGTGATCTGCAGAAAAAGATGAAAATGTCTAAAATTGATTCTCCACCCTCTCCCCCTTCTCTCTCACAGAGTCCCTCACCTGTTTTGGGCAGAATTTCTGGCAGTTTCTGAGCTGCCAGCCCACCAGGCCTGAGTGACTGAGCTGCCAGCCCACCAGGCCTGAGTGATTGAGCTGCCAGCCCACCAGGCCTGAGTGACTGAGCTGCCAGCCCACCAGGCCTGAGTGACTGAGCTGCCAGCCCACCAGGCCTGAGTGACTGAGCTGCCAGCCCACCAGGCCTGAGTGAATGAGCTGCCAGCCCAAGAATCCATTCGGTCCACAATGTCCATACTAGCCCTCTGGAAACAAGTCCCTTTGGCCCACACCCATACTAGCACTCCAGAAAGCGCCCCCCCCCCTGGCCACCAATATTGGAATTGATGGAGAGGTGGAATATTGCGTTGGGGGACCAGCCCTCCTGTGTGAACATGGGACCCAACGGGTCCCACTTAGTCTAGTGCGACTCTAAAATCAAAAACTCAAAAACATAAAAGAGATCAAAGCTCCAAAATATAAATTAATCCTCCGACATGTCATGTATATTAATCTTTCTGGTTCCAATGAAGCTCAGGTTATAGAGCTTGTGGCATCATTGTTTCATGCATAAAGTACAGACTATTCCCATTCCTGATTATGAGCTGCTGTTTGGTCAAAATGCATAAAGTAACCTATTATAAAGATAGTGATGTTAAAATCAAGTGCAACGTTCTAAGATCACAGGAGGATGTAAACATTCACAGAATTGGCCAATATTGTAAAGATAAAAGAGAGAACTGCACAGAACCTAGAAAAGGATCAATAAACAATTTCAATATGTGCATTCTTTCTTCTGTGCCACCTATTTGATTTTAATTTGTCATCCGATCTTATTTACAACAATCTTCACCCGTAAGCTCACTTCCAACTATAAGCAGCTGATATACAGCCTCTCTGAAACAATTTACGATGACATTTAAAAAGGATTTGAGCATGATTACATCTCAAAATATTTTTTTTAATGTGTGGATAAAATATTCCCTTTGAGAAATGCTTTATGCAAAAGCAGTAAAAAGTTAAATGAAAAAAAAATACAAGATGCTGGAAATACTAGCTTAAGGCCATTAACCTTCCATCGGAACATTTCCAATAAAAAGTTAAGACACAAAAAACTGCAGATGCCAGAATCTGAAGCAAAAAAATGAACTGCTGGAGGAACCCAGCGGGTCAGGCAGCATCTGTGGAGGGAAATGTATTGAGTCGAGACCCAAATTGTGACTGTCCATTTCCCTTCACAGATGCTGCCTGACCCCTGAGATCCTCCAGCAGTTTGTTCTTTTGATCCAATAAAAAGTCACTGACCTCAAATTTTAACTGTATTCTTCTCCACAGATACTGCCTGGTCTTTTGCGTATTTCCAGGATATTGTTTTTATTTCACGTTCCTGCATTTTTTTTTTTGCATTCTAATTACTGATGAGCGAAATAAATTTTGCTTTTTAAAATAGTATTTATGAATTATTATCTTGAAGTCACTTTATTTAAGCAAGAGTATTCAAGTTGTTAATACAAGGAACAATGATTACCTAATAAACTGAAAGACCATTATTAAGAGAATTACCTGATAATGCCACATGTGCCAGTAATATTAATCCTCCAAGACCTTAACAACGATCTGTTTCAAGTATTTGGTAACATTGCAAAATCTTTCAAAGATGTGTAATCAATCAAAAGTGGACAATGAATCAAACAAATATAACCAGAGTGACTCAAACACGGACAAGGTCAGTGTTTATAAGAAGGTTCTTAACATATAGAGGTGAAAAAGGCAGAGGAAATTCTGAAGCTCAGGACCCAGATCCTCAATAGGAAAAGGTGAAGTGATGAGAGTGGTAAATGCTAAAGAAAAAGGTGGAGGAATGTCCAACACCTAATGATTGAAAATTGCCAAGAAATAGGACAAAGGAAACATTGCAACACCACGGTAAATAACAAGAAATCACATCTTTATAACATCTTTGCTAAGCAATGCAAATCACTTTTCAAGGGCGATTATCAATATACGAGTGAGGATATTAAATCTGAAGCTCTAACAGACAATGCAGGTGAGTAAACACAGTGCGCTGGACAAGCAAGACTTTGTGCAGTACAGGATGCTGGGAGAGAAAGATCTTATGATTAAATAAAATAGGCTCAAGACAGCATCAATAACCAAAATGATCACAAGAGAGTAATAACAGATGAGAAGAGACTTATTCTGTTCTTCAGAGGGTCAAAAGGTGATAGATGCTAATCAGCAAACAAAACCCAGAAATGCACTGATCTCAAGGATGTAATAATACTGGAAATAAATCTTTGTACAAGTATAGCCATGTCAGAGATGTGGAATAATGCAATTACAACTATAAAAAAAGGCATATTTAAAGAGGAATTAAATATTTGACGTTTTTACTCCAAATATTTTATTCAGACTTGGAAAATAAACATTGATAGCACGTGATGCATCAGCTCCTAATCTAGTCAAGTAGTGCCGAGGGTTGAGGAAGACACAGAGTGCTGGAGTAGCTCAGCTGGTCAGGCAGCATCTCAGGAGAACATGGATAGGGAACATTTCGGGTATGGACCCTTCTTCAAACTCAGTGGTCTGAAGAAGGGTTCTGACCCAAAACACCACCTATCCATGTTCTCCTGAGATGCTGCCTGACCAGCTGAGCCACTCCAGCACTTGGTGTCTTATTTTGTAAACCAGCATCTGCAATTCCCTGTTTCTAATCTTCTCTAATGCCAAGTGTTATTGTGAGATGTAACAGGAATTTTCTTCACTGACTGGACAGGGTGAACCTGATACTTACGGCAAAATTGCAAGAGTTGAAGATCCAGATGGCAGTCCACTGTTCTCCCCAGCTAGACTCCGACACAGCTGATGTACAGCTGCTTTTGCCATGCCGTAGCCTACCATTCCTAAATGGGAAACAGATGGGTTTAAAAAATAAACCTTAATCCAGTCCAATATTTTTTAGAGAAACTGGGAACAATACCAGAAATTGGTTCTTTAAACAAATCAATCACTAACATTTCATTTAGTATCTTTGGTAATGGGTTAGCAAAAGATTTTGTATGAAATAATTATAAAAAATTAAAAATAAACGACTACATTGTAAAACTGCTCGTACATAGTTTCTGCTTTTGCCTGTTCATTGATTTTTAACATGGCAGATTCGACTGCAAAGTGTTAGGATGAAGATCCACAATCTGTTAAATGGAGGAGTTTGGTAAAACCTGCATCTTGCAACAGCCTAGCCCTTAAATTATATCTTAGGCACAGAGGAGAAAGTGGATTCAACAGGGAAACACACGTTTTGAACGCAATTTACAACTGAGCACAGAGTGACTTTGTATATATTCTGTTCCTATGGAAATTTTCCAATTCAATTTCACGTCAAATCCATTCATTCAAGGGAGGAACAGTCAATTAAATTAAAAAAAAAAAAAAAATTCCAGTGTTAGTATTTCAAAGGCATTCAGAATGTGCTTTTCATCTTTGGGTTATCACTTCAGTGAATGGTCCTGGATACATTAGTACATTTTGGAAGGCAAGTGTTAAATATTAAGACTGATCAGAAAATTCAAAGGTTGGACATTAAAGAAATTATTAACTAGAATTTTACGTTTTATTCGTTTTCTTAATCTATCAAATAGGGAGAGGATGAGGAAATTGACATTACTCCGCCAGTTTTATTCTTGGATGTGTGCACCAGGAATGTGTGCAAGAATACCCACAATAATCTTGCTTCATTCAATGAATGGTCTGACAAGACTAGAAACCCCAGAAGCCAGGCATATTTAAGCCATTTGCAAGTTCACATTATATTCTCAATCTAGGTGGTTTTGCATGTTGAAATCAAGCTCTTAATTCTCACCATTTTACTGTTACACAAAGGTAAGTTATTTTAAATAGTTCATTATAACTTGTACACCTCACTATTTTTAAGAACACAGGAACCTTTTCCCAAAACATGCCGATCAAGTAGAAATACTCATGCCTAAAAACAAAATCATCAAAACTAATCTTCAACATTTTTAATAGAAATTCCAGACATTTTATTCCTGGTCAAAATAGCATCATGAATTGACAAAGCATTGTTTACTACAAAAGTGGGTATTTACAACAAACCTTTAACTTACTGTGGCGCTTCACAGAAGTATTCCTGAGGAACGTGATTACAAACCCAAATGAGGAAATGTTAGATCGGAAGGTCTTTAATTTGTGCTTAAAAATTAAGAGACTGGTGAGGGATGGAAAATGGTGAAAATTCCATAGATGTACCCACGATATTTAGAGTCAGAGTCACACAACACAAAAACAGGCCCTTCAGCCCAACTCGTCCATGCCAACCAAGAAGCCCCATCTAAGCTAGTACCATTGGAATACGTCTTTTACATATTAATGTACCTGCTTCAACTACTTCTTCTGGATACTTATTCCATATACCCACCACTCTCTCTGTGAAAAGGTTTCTTCTCAGTTTATTATAAAATATTTCCCCATCTCACTATAAATCAATGCCCTCTAATTCTTGCTTACCCTACGCTGAAAAAATGGCAATGTGCAATCACCCTATCTATTCTCCACATGGGTAAATAAACTATAAAATCAGCCCTCAGTCTCCTGCAGTCCAAGGAATAAAGTCCTAGCCTGGCCAATCTTTCCCTATAGCTCAGGCCCTCAAATCCTGGCAATTTCCTCGTAAATCTTTTCTGCACGCTTTCCACTTTAAAGGCATCTTTCCTATAGGAGGGTGGCCAAAACTGAGCACAATATACCAAGTGCGGCCTCACCAGTGTCTTGTACAACCATAATATTATGTCCCAACTTCTATACTCAATTTCTTGACTAATGGTGCCCAAGAAGATTATGGTGACATAACTCAATGACTACCAACTGATTGCAAAGTAAGACAAGCAAAATTAATAAATTTGGGGTCAGCAACCCTGAAGTCTGTGTTTGTGCCTGGCTCGGTGACAAGTCTAATGGTGGAGCATAAGGTCAAAGGAGCTGAATCTGACCTCCAGCTCAGCTCTGAATTCTGTATTTCATCATGTGGGCATGAAAATCAGAGACAAGCTGTACAGCCAGTGATAGAGAGTTAACCGTTCCCTGTTAAATTGCCAGATTGAATCAAGAGTCTTGTGTCCCAGTCTTGTGTCCCAGTAGCGGAGCAATTATATTCTTACTTGCTGCAGCTTTACAGGTCCATCAACAGAAAACACACAAATAAATATACAATAATCATGATAGAGGCAAGTGCAATACATCCCAAAATCATTACGGCTGATGACATGCAAACCAGAAGAAACAAATTCAACGCAAAAATAATTGAAACATAATTTAGAAACAAAAAATCTTTACACAAGGAATAGTTAAGAGTTTATTAATAAAGTAAAAACTCATCAATGGTTTAAAATTTACTATTATATTTACCATTATTAAAGAAATGGCAAGACTGTGTTTGGAAACCAAGACCAATAACATTCAAGTTTTAAATTCTTCCCTAAAGGGCCTGTCCCACTGTACGAGGTAATTCAAGAGCTCTCCCAAGTAAAACAAAAATCAAACTCATGGTAAGCACGTAGAATGTACGTAGCGGGTACGTTCGGAGCTCGGGACGTCTCTTAGCGGCTCGTAACGCTAACGGCAGGTACTCGGGAAACGTGGTAAGCTCGTGAAGACTCATGAAGATTTTTCAACATGTTGAAAAATGTCCACGAGAGCCCCAAGTACCTACGAGCGGCTATTACCGTAATTCTCCGAGTTCGAATCAGGGGAAACTCAGAACTCTTGAATTAGCTCGTACAGTGGGACAGGCCCTTAAGGGTAGAATAATCTAATGGAACAATGAGCAGTCTCTGCATTCCCTTCTCAAAGAATCAACTCCTCCAGACCCAGCAGTAAAACTAGTGACTGATCGATTATTGAAAGTGTACATTAGGAAACTAGTCACAGTTCACTGGCCCCGACAGTGCTTTTCACTTTGTTGATTAGACACAAGGTCAAACCAAACAACTCTGCACATATCAAAACCCACATGTTCATTCTTATCTAAACTTGGCACCTGAAAATTAGTTTAGAAATTAATTGGCTGGAACATCTAGTTAAACTTCCAAAATGATCATCAAAAGACCAAAATAGTATGTACTTCTGAAGTATAATGTCATACCTTCAATAAACATGAAACAAAATGTCAACCTTTCCGGCTCACAAAATGTACTTCATGATTTTAAGAATCTGTGGATCCTCCATTATATAGTCAGTACAGTTATTTTCTCTGCAGTACTCTTCAAAGCTTGAAGGCAGGTAAGATTAACAAAATACATCAAATACAGTGCCTGAGTATTTCCAGTTTTATCCAATTTTATTTCAGATTTCCAGCATCAGCAGTTTTATTAATTTTTCATTTATCCTTGAACTATTTAGATTTAGCTTCATAAATTCATAATGTTCATAAGTCATATGAACAGAAATTAGGCCATTCAGCGCATCGAGTCTACTCTGCCATTCAATCATGGCTGATCTCTCTTTCCCTCTTAACCCTATTCTCCTTGTTTCTCCCCATAACCTTTGACACCCTTACTAATCAAGAACCTATCAATCTTCCTCTTAGAAAATACCCAATAACAGCCTCCATAGCCGTCTCTGGCAATAAATTCCACATTCACCACCCTCTGGCTAAAGAAATTCCTCCTCATCTCCTTTGGCCCTAGCCTCTCCCACCAGTTGAAACATCCTCTCCACATCCACTCTATCCAGGCCTTTCAATAATCAGTAAGTTTCAATGACGTCTCGCTCATCTTTCTAAACGTCATTGAGTACAGACCCAGAGCCATCAAACACTCATCATGTCAACCCAATTATTCCTGGGATCATTCTATTAAACCTCCTGTGGACCCTCTCCAATGCCAGCACATTCCTCCCCAGATATGGGGCCCAAAACCGCTTGCAATACTCCAAATGTGGCCTTATATAGCCTGAGCATTACATCCCTGTTTTTATATTTTGGTCCTCTTGAAATGAATGCTAACTCCCAAAGCACGCCCATGTCCTTTTGCACCTCCGATTTCTAATTCCTCACCCCCTTTAGAAAATAGTCTACAACTTTATTCCTACTACCAAAGTGCATGACCGCATACTTTGCTACGCTATATTCCATTTGCCACTTCTTTGCCCACTCTCCCGACCTGTGCAAGTCCATCTGCAGACGCCCTGTTTCCCCTACACTACCTTCCCCTCTGCCTATCCTTGGATCATATGCAAATGGGCCACAAAGCCATCAATTCCATCATCCAAATCATTAATATATAATTAATGCAGTGACTAGTGGGGTGCCGCAAGGCTCAGTGCTGGGACCCCAGTTATTAACAATATATCTTAACGATTTAGACAAAGGAATTAATGTAACATCTCCAACTTTGTGGATGACACAAAGCTGGGTGGCAGTGTGAGCTGCTAGGAGGATGCTATGAGGCTGCAGGGTGACGTGGATAGGTTGGGTGAGTGGGCAGATGCATGGCAGATGCAGTATAATGTGGATAAATGTGAGGTTATCTGCTTTGGTGGCAAGAACAAGAGGGCAGATTATTATCTGAATGGTATCAGATTTGGAAAAGGGGAGGTGCAACGAGACTTGGGTGTCCTTGTACATCAGTCATTGAAAGTAGGAAAGCGGATACAGCAGGCAGTGAAGAAAGCGAATGACATGTTGGCATTCATAGCGAGAGGATTTGAATATAGGAGTATGGAGGTCCTACTGCAGATGTACAGGGCCCTGGTGCGACCACACCTGGAGTATTGTGTGCAGTTTTGGTCTCCTAATTTGAGGAAGGACATTATTGCTATTGAGGGAGTGCACCGAAGGTTCACCAGGTTAATTCCCGGGATGGCGGGACTGACATGATGAAAGAATGGATCGGCTGGGTTTATATTCACTGGAATTTAGAAGGATGAGAGGGTATCTTATAGAAACATATAAAAGTTGGGAACAGCGACCTTCGGGTTAGTGCATGTGCACAACAGCAGCAATACACATGGTTTTGATCACAAACATGCCAAATCATTATGCTGTGGATCCAAAGACAAAAGAGAGATGATAGGCAAATGCTTTTGGTATTAAGCATTTGCCTGTCATCCTCACCAGGACACACTCAGTTCATTAAAGTTGTTGAAATGAATGGGACTACTACTCGAAAATATTGCAAGCATCTACCACGAGCAGCCACAAATTTCACAGGAGAGCATTTGACTTAAGAGTTCCTGCGATGGCTCTTTGAATTAGCTCTCTAGTTAGACCTCTTTCACAAAAGTGGTGTGTTTCAATGTGAACTAAAGAAAGCTAAGGTCTACTTCCTGAAAATGTGCTTTTCCAGCACTGTTTGAGGACGAGGAACATCAGGACCATGGGGTACCTGCACAGGGAAATTCCACAGCGAAGCATGTTCTTCCAGAACTCCTTTCCCCCAAGCACTCAGGCTTCAAGATTGCAGTTCAGCAAATCTTCCAGTCATTGTACTTTTTCAAATACACTGATTGTTTATAATGTGGCTATCATGTGAAACTTTTTTACTACCATCTGTCACAATGTCTCAGACAATGTCAAAGGCCTCTTTTAGAACTAAAATAAACTTTAAGAAATTCATGTTATGCAACTTACGATCCAATGTGGAAATTGCACCTGGATTTTTAATGAATTAATGACTAATTTCACTCTTACACTCAATCATTCCATTATATAAATGTATCTGTATATTAATTGTAAGGAAACTCAAATCACTCTATGGTGGCACTTTTCATTATGCAAAAATAAGTTGCGGAACCATATTTTAACATACCTCGAGGATTAAAGGAGGATCAAAGGAGGAGAACATCTTCATACATCTTGAGGCATGCCTTTTGGCTATGACTGATGATCTAATGTTAATAAAGTTAGCTAATGCAGTCAACAAGGAAAGATCTACTCACCTGGTGTTCCACCCAAGGCAGCACTTGCTCCTGTAAGGGTCAACAAGCCACCATCTTTGAGATACTTTGTGGCTAAATGGCTGGAGATTGTTGATGTCCACATGCTCTGCTTCCACATCAAGTCAGCATTTTTATACAGAGCTTTGAGAAATGAAATAACAAAAATCATCGTCAAATTTAATTTTGCATGAGACAAAGGTTGACTATTTAAAAAAAATAAGCACAGGAAGATTTCACCAAAACTTCATAGGAAAAGGATATATTTCCAAAATATCAAAAAATTGTTACAAGATCAATCTTCACTTAACAGCACCATGGAAATATACAAGGATACAGCTGAAATATCTTCGTTTATGCAAGGCTGTGGTGCCGAGAATCAGAAAACATTTGAACCCCTCATTACCTGCACACTGTGGGAGACATGTTCATACCCATATTATTTTGTGTTTACATCTGTCCATAATTAATTTTACGCTTTAATTAATTATTGTTATGTGTTTTCAGCATTTTCAATGCTAAAGTATACAGGTATTACAGCCTAGTCACTCTAAGTACACAAAATTATCTGGGGCACACATGATCCAAAAGATAAAGCAAGATATGATCTAAGATGATGTAAACCTGAGATCAATAAACCCAAAGGCACTCACACCCTTGTTCAGGTACCATGTAAAAAATAGGAATTTTCCCAGATTAATTCATACTCCTGACCTGAGGCATAAGTGATAAAACATTATGAAAGGCTTAATAAAGAAATGAATGGTGTAGGTGTATATAATACACTTACATTTTGCCTTGGCGCTGCCGCCTGCCCAACCCCCCGCTACGCAAATGATGACATCCACCTTCTGTTCCCCAAGAAGACTGGCAACCTCTGCAGTAACCTATTGAAATGAGAACGGCATGCAAAACTGTTATCATTGATTTTACGTCGATATATGAATACTCAAATCACATTAAGGCCCTGAGATGATAGATGGGGAAAGAATGTTTCCTCTCCTGGAATAATTTAGAACTAGCAATTGCTGTTTAAAAAACAAAGAGGTTGCATACGTAAGGCAGAGATGAAGCATGATTTGGAGCTCTCTTTCTTACAGGCTTGAGGAAGTCTTTTCTTTGAATATTTCTAAGGCAGATGAAGATGGGTGTTTGAATAGCAAGGGGCGAGTGGTTACCAGGGATAGACGGGAGTGCAAAGTTTAAACTACAATTAGATTAGCCTTATCTTATTAAACGACTTAGCAATGACCAAACTCGTGCTCTTGACTTCTATGTTCATATCCACCTTATTATGTTAGATAGGATTTGTTTTTTTTACCTCATCTGTTCAGCTCAATTCTTTGCAGTTGTCACCTGCTCCAGATGTACCTGTCAGAAGTAGCTGCAAGTACCCTTACCCACTGCAATTATTAGCTGCTGTACCTTTATTGCATGTGACACCTGTCACCTTTTCTGCCTGAATCTATGAGGAAGTATAGTCACGGCACAGTGGTGCAGCGGTAGAGTTGCTGCCTTGCAGCGCCAGAAACCCTGGTTCGATCCCGGCTACATGTGCTGGCTGTATGGAGTTTGTACAGGGTATGTTTTCCCTGTGACCTGCGTGGGTTTCCTCGGAATCTCCGATTTTTTCCCACACTCCAAAGACCCACAGGTTTGTAGGTTAATTGACTTTGATAAAATTGTAAATTGTCCCTAGTTTTATGTAGGATTAATGTGCGGGGATCGCTGGTCGGTGGGTCTGTTTCCACGCGGTATGTCTAGTCTAGTTTAAACTAAACTCTCGTCTTCTGCACATGTCTGGACTAATTGCTCTGTTTATATATTTTGGGAGATCTGTATCTGCGTTCGCCCGCGTTACCTGTTCTGCTTGTTCAGTGAAGGACTCGCTCGTCTTCACAATAATGTTCGCGCTCGCGTCTTCATTGGATGTGAAATCAATGGAGGCGACCCACTGCAACAGAGATACGTTATTGCACTGTGACAGCACCGTGAAACAGATGCAGACACACCGGCTCATTTGTCACCCACCCGTGGCCCCACTCGTCCCCAAAGTGTGAAGCCAAAGACACGCTTCCTTGTTGAAACTCCAAGCTGAATTCATTTTACTGCCCCTATAACTAGTTATCCTGTGCCCAAAACACACTCGTTCCTGCTTTAGTTACATACCCAGTTCTTTGATTTGAAAAGCTCCACGCATTTGGTTCCTAGAGCGCCCTTTCCTCCGTACACGATAACTTTACGAGCTGCTGCTGCTGCCATTGCCATCTCTCTCTCTCTCTCTCTCTCTCTCTCTCCCTGCCTGACACACGCTGTCGCTCAGATGAAGACCTCCTGTCTTTGGTGCAAACAGTGACTGAAAGAAGAAGCTACTCCTTCAGCCCTTAGCACCACCTTCTCTCTGGAGGACTCACTGCAACCAATAACTACTCTCCCTTCTTCCCACATTTGCTTATTTAAAAAAAGAAACCAAAGGAACCGTGCGTTTCTCCGATATTATAAAATACACACTCAATGCGATATTTTTATTGGGTACAATGAGATACCTGGAAGCTTTGCGTTTGGATCACATCTTCCACAATTGTTTTCGAAATGTTACGGTAACAAGTTTGTGTGCATCAAGCTACCAATATAGCAATCCCCAAATTATTTGTTTTAGACATATCAATGAAAGGATAGATATAGGCCCAGAGCAATGAAGCCTCCACACTCAACATTGGCTTTTGGTTTTGTGTTTTAAATACTTGTTGCAATTTTTCATCATAATATTTGCCTGTCCAAATACATGACTTTTTATTTGCACATTTCAACAAAAACATATTTTACAGTACAATATGTATTATTCAGTATGTTATTATATTCTTTAATTATAATTATATTCAAAATATTCTCATGTCAAATGCTCTAATCTGCAACTTTAGTATGAAGATCCTATGTATTGCAAAACAAAATCCTTTAATAGAAGCAGAGGATACCATTTTAATGTTGTTGTATCAAGGGATATTCATAAGTGATAGGAACAGAATTAGGCCATTCGGCCTAACAAGTCCACTCCGCCATTCAATCATGGCTGATGTATCTCTCCCTCTCAACCCCATTCTCCTGCCTTCTCCCCATAACCCATGACACCAATACTATTCTGTTCAGTCAGTACTGATCAACACATCCAGAAAAAGGCACTTAAAGTTCAAACCAAAGAGTAAACTATTTAGCTGGAATTCTGAAATAAAAACTGAAAATACTGGAAATGCACATGAGGTCCACCACCTGAAGAAAGATGTTATTTTTTTGGATAGTAATAGAAGGTGAAATGAAATCCATCAAATCAGAGTGAGCGGGTAAATGAAAGATAAGGTTAATATCACAACAAAATAGAGGCAGCTAGTGTGTAAAATAGTCTGAGTAAAGGGCCTGTCCCACTTTCACGAGCTAATTTACGACCTCTGCCGAGTTTGCCCTTGACATACTCGCAGCATGGTCGTCACGAGGTCGTAGGAGGTCGTAGGTAGGTCGTAGGTAGGTCGTGGCATCAAGTAGGTCGGGGCATTTTTTTCTAGCATGATGAAAAATATCCACGAGTAAAAAAGGTCGTGAATTAGGTCATGAAAATGGGACAGGCCCTTTAATTGATCTTAAAATGATACATGAAAAATGCTTTATTCACATAGCCAGCATCTCAGATAAGCAAAGGAAAGTAAAAGCACAAGATTTGTATAAGAATAGTATGGTGAAATATGAAAGATGAACCAGAAGGAAAGCGCAGGAGACAACTAAAACCTGAAAGTAGATGTTAAAGATCAAGGGCTGACGGACATCCAGCAGAAAACTAAGATACCATGTCTGCTGGATTCCTGCCAGATACCACTGGATTAGATCTACCATCACTGTAATGGGGAGTGAGCACCAAATTGCTATTCTATCCCTCTGTCATCACATAAATAATAGAGGTTTGTACCAAACACGTGCACAGCCACAACTAATTAAAATTCCTCACGTTTAGCTCATATCAGAGAGACAAGGCACAACAATTCCTTGCTTGAACAAAATAAAATAAAACTCGGCCTGAATTCTGTTAATGAACAAATCTACACCTTAACATAGTCTGTTAATGGACAAATCTACATTGTGTTTGTGAATCCTTTGATTAATTTATCCTATGCCTGTGTTGATGCATTTGGATTGGTTATGTAACTTCACTACAACAAGGCTAGGGAGAAGACTTTCTAAATAGATCACTTTTCTAAAGTTATTATTTTTCTGATTCCTATTTTATTTCCACAAAACAGGAATCGAAAGATGATGTAGAGTTTGGTGGCTCTCCCCCTCCTTCAAACAAATGGAGAAGTTATATCAGAAATACTTTATTCCCATGGCTATCTTGTTCCAGAGGTTTTATTATTTATGTGTATCATGATAAGCAGAGATAGGAAGGCAGTGAGAGCTGAGTATCACAGTAACCTAGGAGATGGTCACATGCATAGCTTTAAACCTCCTCTCCTAGTGAATCACCAACAGTGAGATTACTGATTCACTTACTCTGCTTCCTTGATGAGAATCAACTTTGTGAAGCAAAATGCTTTTTGCTACTGCACTCCCAGAGGTGTGATTTGTGAGGATATTGCGAGTAAATGAAAATGGAATGTATTCAATGAGAAAGAATATTGGTGTAAAGAAAAAAACGAAAAACTTGGTTTTGGATTTCATAAGCATTAAAAGGTAAATTCTACAATAAATAGGTATGTGAATTGTCGTTTTAATTGCTTGTTAAATTCATAAGGTTTATATTTACTCACATATTTACATGAGAAATAATTCATGCCGAAGAACCAGCTGAGCAGAATGATTTAAATGCAGATATCTCCTCGTCTATAAACAATTCTGCTCCCAGATGGTTTGACAGGAACTGGGCATGTAGCAATGACCATTTCTTCCTACATCTGTCAGATGGTAATAGCTAGATGTTTTTACATTACCTAGATCATCAAAGTCAATAACAACTGCAAAATCTATCAGAAAACGCCATTTTATTGCCTTGCTGCTATTTAGTATTCTCAAGAATATAAACTCATGATACTGGCAAAAATGTTATTTATTTTTTCCTGAAGGTTTTTTTTCTTCTGAATTTTCAGGAACTTGTGGGAAAATGTGAGCTTTATTTTCAGTTGAAACAAAAAAAAAAGCAGGAAGAGCAAATTAGTATCATCCTATTTCTCTCCCAGAATGTCCTGGCCTCGAAAGCATTATAATTCTATATCCTGGAAAGTAACAGGAGGGAACTTTTGATGTTCATGTATAATGTTAAACATAGGACAAAGGTACACGTGAGAAATGTTTTCTTCAAATAGATAAGCATTTTGTCTATTTTTATTTTCTCTTTTACAGTTATGCCAAGTTCGCTAACTATTCTGGCTTAGTTATACAGACATCTATTGGAACTGAATTGGAACTGTCAATGATGTGACAAGTGAACACATCAGACAAGCGATGATGAGAATTTTTTATATTAAATGAGAGGATCTGTACATGCAATAAGAGACACTGCAGTGATTATTAAATCTTGGCAAATTGCAATGTACTCAGAAGATGTAAGCACTGACAATTGAATAGCAACAACAGCAGGACTGATGGAATACTGGACAATATGTCTGAGGTGGTTGTTTAAATGATCTTACCATATCAGTGATTAATTTTAAAGCATCAAAATAAGGTTGGAATCAGCATTAGAAGTAGCTTTCGTTCAACTCTAACGAAGATTTCACTGAGCCATTCACCTATAAAGGGAGTGACAGAGAGGTATTATAATCACATTGAATGTGATGCCCAACCTTCTGAAAAAAGTTTTTTTTTCAATTGCTGCTGTTGTAAGTTTTATATCTGCAATCCTGTTGACTGTGGCACTTGGGACAACGCGATGGGTGACCGGTACCATTCTGTGCAAAACAGGGGCTGAAATTGTGAATGCTACTGATCCAGAGATGGCAAAGTTCACAGGATCCCTGCACTATGGATTATTCCGGGGACGAAAAATACGAAAATGTGGTCTAGGAGGACGGGACTCTGAAATCACAAGTAATTATGGCAGATCCTGGAAAATTATGTTATTGTCTTTAACTGGTTATATGAATATGTTATCTGGCAATGTCGATTTTCACCTCTGGAGCTCATAAATCCCAGCCGTGGTGAATTCTTCCCTCATTTACAGACTGGGAATGTAAAGATAATTGTACAATTGAGAAGATTGAACCCATTTCACAGAGGGCTTCCCAAATTTGCATAAATTGACATTCAGCTGGGAACATCACTTAGCAAGGTTAACCCAATTGCTGGCTGTCATGTGTCTAAACAATCTAGATTGAGGACATATATTTTTCATCATATTATTTGCCTGCCCAAATACTCAACACTTGTTCCTTGCATGTTTCAACAGAAAGATCTTTTACAATGCCACATGTGTTATTCAGTATGTTATTGTAAATATTTTCACCTCAAATGCTCTAATCTGCAATACATAGGCATGCAATGAGTGTGCCTATGTATTGCAACACTAAATCCCTTAACAGGAAGCAGAAGATATTATTTGAAGGTAAACTAATCTCACCTGCCCGTTTTTTGTTGCACGTTCAGCACTACCATCAATTCTTGCCCCCTCAAAAAATAGCAAATTCACAAAAGCACAAGGGTATTTAATACTCAGAAAGAAGCACTAAGACATGACCTGTGTAAAATTCAATGCAGCTGCAAGAGTTGTACAGGAATCAGAGAAGGACTTCTGCGCTTAAAGGAGCACTCCACCCATGGCAGTCGGACAACAGATAACACAATGGCTGCCACTAGGAAAATAAATACTGCAGGGGAGCAGAAGAAAGGTCCCAGATTCACAAAACGGACATCAAAATCTCATTGAGCAAGATATTTATCAGGAAGGTGGTCCTGTGTCAGAAGGGCAAGAAATTACCTTGAGAAAAGCTTGTCAAGAGGTGGCTCGAGTTGCCTTCTCCAGCTGTGAATATTCCCATTCCATGCAAAAAAATTCATAACCTCACAATTGTGTCAAGTAGAGCAGCACAGCGCTAAAAATATTGCTATCTCATACATGCACATTAATCCAGAGACACAAGCATCCACAGGCTGGTATATTCAAAAACTCACACAGATTCTTAAGCAAACAAATTGGCTTCCCTTCCACACTCTTCTATTCCATTCATACGCTCAACTCATCATTGCCTTTCCATCTCCTCCACCCCCACTCAGAGGTCAAGACTGAGACTGAAAACATCACTCAGTATCCCTTGTCTCATCCATCCTGTCTAAAAGAACAAGGTAAAAGAAGAGAGGCCACTGCATGGGAGGGAAGCTCCCACAAATGCAGCATCTCATCAGGCAAGAGGAGACAATCTTCCTCCTCATGATCAAAGAGGCTACAGAGGCGCGTCACCTTTCAAAAAGAAGCAATGTAAAATCTGCCAAGTTTACTTGTACAGTAAGTAATGTACTGCTTTAAATTGATTTGTGATGGACGTCTCCGTACCATGTGTGCTGCTGCATCATTTTATAGGCATTTTGATTGTATCTTGTGGACATAAATACCTTCTGTCTTTCCGTGCAGGATATAAAGAAACATTGCCCCTGCTTTCCCCTCTCACTTACTGAGCAGGAGATGTAGGATGAGACAGATGAAGAAGCAAGGCTGAAGGGAGAAGAAGTAATGACATGTCTTTCCTTCTGACAACCCACAGCACCATTAAGGGATTGAAGGAAAGTATTTGAGGCGTAGGTAATCTGGTGCAGGATCGCACTGAAGAGGGAGGTTTGATATATCTGCCCCAGAAGACTCAAATAAGTACAGTTCGGATGGTTTCTTTATGTGGTTGATATGAATGCACAAGAAGACGCAGGTGAAGATGATAAACAGGGTGGAGTCCATCTTCATGCTTTCACTCTGGAGATTTCATTTGCAAGGGCTCGTCAACAAAGGGCCCGTAGCAGGACTTGCTGCTCTATGTGAAGCTGCAGTGGAGGCCCGGGCGGAGCCGTAGGGTGTCTCTCTGCTCCGGTGCAGTCTCACCACCACCCAGCTGGAGGTCTGATCTCTGTGCTGCTCATTGACAGCAACAACCTCATGAATGTTATCCCTCTGCCCGCCGCCCCAGCGAGCAGACAGGTACCATCCGTCAGCCTGTTGCTGTCAATGAGCCGCAGACTGGTCCAGGGGGGTGAAGGGATGTGGCACAGCAGCGAGTCAGCTGTTGTCCACAAAATGAGAGATGGTGCACGTCAGCACATTGCTCTCGTGAATGAGCAGAAATACGCCACACAGGAGCGGGTATCTTGCCCTACATGAGCAGAGATCTGAGATTTATGAACTCATCTCTCTTGAGGAGCAACCCTCCTGCAACCCTGCCCGACTCACACCCATCTTTGTTGTGAGTAAAGCTTTGCTTAGATTGAGCAGAGAGCTTACTCTGAGTAGAAGGGGCAAAGACAGCAGAGAACAGACATATGCGATTAGTGGCCCATCAACTGGGACACCTCTCGGTCTGAAGGTTGAAATTATGCTGGTCCAAGACTGGGTGCCAGCAAATCTTTTTAACATTGTCTTACCAGTTCCCTGGGAGATGACCTGATATAAACGTCCAGCAAACTGATGCCTCCACTCTAGGGAATCATCAGGTCATCTCTCTCGGGTGAAACGCTCACCCATGCCTCACAGCCTGCCGCCATCCCAGACGCCTCCTTCATTTGGCTTGGGACAGTGTACTAAAGCTGGTCCACCCAGGATACGAGCTTCTTATCAAGGACGAGTGCACTGGCTGATAGGGAGAAAACTTCCTGCGGCCACACCTCAGCCTGAGAGGGAACCACAGATCAACAAAACCTACTTCAATACTTGTCAAACAGGAAAGGCATATTTTGACCGAGTGGACAAGCATCATCACTTTCTGTTTCAATATTGTGACATTTTGCTTGTTGTAATTGATTCTCATGACACGAAAATACATTTAGGACAAATGCAGAGATATTTAGGAGACTCAAAGGTTTTATATATCACACCGGTGTGACCACTGCTGGTGTTGCTGCATACCCTGAAGCGTCTCACATAATAATGTTTTTAAATGTCATGCATTTCACATCAATATACTTGTGCAAAACTATGGCAGTCACTGGATACTGAAGGATTTCACTGTAAAAAACTCAAATTTCACTGTACCTTAATTGGTACATGTGACAATTAAATTGAATCTTGAATCTTGATTTCTTTCTCCCATTAAAAATGATGGCCTCTCTGCAATGGGAAATATGATTGTAATCTAATTTGACTGATGCCAAAGCAGTGACAAAGTACAGTTTATTTCCATCTCAGGATGCATCTCCTTTGCTTGTTTACCTTTACATTAGTTATTATGGCAACCAACAAGGGAGGGACTCCTCTGAATCGCAAAAAAAATGTTAAAGGCACATGTTGAAATTATACCTGCTGCAGATTGCCATTTTCTGGGAAACCTCCTTAATGCATTAGATTGAACGAGAAAGGGTTAGTTAAGAAAGGGTTCATTAAAACCGAATGTTTGGCAGGAAAACAGGTACGTCCTCTTGGGAGCTGTCGGGGCAGACGGCACTTCTAGTCCGAGCGGCGGACAGGTCTGTGACTCGAATCCTAGCGCTGACACTTGACCGGCGAGACCGATGTCAGGCAGAGCCATAATGGTGGGTGACTCCATTGTCCGAAATGTGGACAGGAGATTCTGTGGCGACAGGTGAGACTCGTGGATGAAGTGTTGCCTCCCTGGTGCCAGGGTCCAAGATGTCTCAGACCAACTTCAGAGCATCCTCGAGAGGAAAGGTGAGCAGCTGGAAGTAGTTGTACATGTAGGCAAAAATGACGTGGATAAGAAGAGGAAGGAGGTTCTGCAACGTGAGTATAGAGAACTAGGTAGGAGGCTGAAAGGGTGGTTATCTCTGGGTTGCTTCCAATACCTTGTGCTGGTGAGGGTAGGAACAGGGAGATAGGGGATCTGAATGTGTGGCTGAGAAGTTGATGCAGGGGGCAGGGATTTAGATTTCTAGATCACTGTAATCTCTTCTGGGGCAGAGGTGATCTGTACAAATGGATGGGTTGTACCTTAATTGGAAGGGGACCGACATTCTGGCAGGCAGGTTTTCTTGTGCTGCACAGGTGGGTTTAAACTAAACAGTGGAGAGGTGGAGTCAACAACGTGGAAGCGTATCTGTGCAGCTAATAGGAAAGAGAGTGCAGGAAAGGTCACGTTTAAACTAACAGGGCAGGGGGATGGGACCCAATGCAGGGAGACAGAGAGCCATAAAAGAAGGACAGAAGCAAAAGGTAGAAGGGAGATAAGAAAAACTACCCAATAAGAACAATTTAACACAAAAACATCCACCATTCATCACTGTGGTGGAAGGCACAAAGTTCAGTTAGTCCTCCTCCATTTTCCCTGTGGTCAGGACCATAAACCTCCGCAGTTGCCGCCAGATGTACAGGCAAGGTAAGTCCCAAATCGGTGCTTCCCTACCAGAGACCGCGGCTTGAAGATGACGTAGGCCGCAGGCCGGTGGTCGGAGCTCTTCTCCAGGGATTCCCGGCGAGGGATACCACTCCGGATGGTATGTAAGTAAGTCCCCGCCGCGCCCGCGGCAAGAAGCACCGCAGACCACAGCTTCAAGCTGTTGTAGGCTGCGGGCTGGCTGTCGGAGCTCTTCTCCTCCGGGGTCCCCAACGAGGGATCCCAGGCTCCGGACGCCGCACCAGCTGGAAGCTCCGCAGGCTTCAGGCTGCCACGGGCCAGCGATCGGAGCTTTCCCTTCTAGCGTCCCCCGGCGAGGGCTCACCCATTCCGCGATGAAAAAGTCCATGCTGCGCCCACTGCTGAAGCTCCGGGCCCGTCTCTGGGAAAGGCGGCACCAATCCTTGGTGTTAGGCCGCGAGGGAGGCGACATGGAAAAAGTCGCCTCTCCGTGGAGGAGGTGACCAAAAGCTGTTTCCCCCTTACCCCCCCTCACCACCCCCCCACACAAGACACACCGAGAGACATTAAAACAAACATTTGGACATACAAAAAAATACAAAAAAAGTAGAATTGACGAACATGCTGTTGGCAGGGCAGCCGTCTCGCAGTGCCCCCACCAGTGTATGAAAGGTCACGTTTAAACTAACAGGGCAGGGGGATGGGACCCAATGCAAGGAGACAGAGGGACATAAACGAAGGACAGAAGCAAAAGGTATAAGAAAAACTAACCTGCAAGCTTTGTGCCTTAATGCGAGGAGCATTTGAAATAAGGTGAATGAAATGAATGCACAGTTAGTAGTTAAGGGATATGACATAGTTGGAATTACGGAGATATGGCTCCAGGGTGACCAAGGCTGGGAGCTAAACATGCAGGGGTATTCGATATTCAGGAAGGATAGACAGAAAGGAAGAGGAGGTGGGGTTGCATTGCTGGTTAAAGAGGAGATTAATGCAATAGCAAGGAGAGACATTAGCTGGGATGCTGTAGAATCGGTATGGGTAGAATTGCGAAATAGCCAAGGGCAGAAAACGCTTGTTGGAGTGGTATACAGACCACCAAACAGCAGTACGGAGGTAGGGGATAGCATCAAGCAGGAAGTTATGGATGCGTGTAGCAAAGATACAGCAGTTATCATGGGTGACTTTAATCTACATATTGATTGGGCCATCCAAATCCATAACAGTGCTGAGGAGGAGGATTTCCTGGAATGTACACAGGATTGGTTTGTAAACCAATATGTAGCGGAACCGACTAGAGGACAGGCCATACTAGACTGGGTATTGTGTAATGAGGAAGGATTAGTTAACGATCTTGTTGTGCATAGCCTCTTGGGCAACAGTGACCATCATATGGTGGAATTCTGCATTAGGATGGAGAGTGACACGGTTAATTCAGAGACAAGGGTCCTGAATTTGAATAAAGCAGACTGAAGGTAATTGGCTAGGATAGACTGGTAAATTATACTTAAAGGGTTGACAGTGGAAATACAATGGCGAAGATTTAAATTGTCCATTCCTGTTTGGCAAAAAAATAAATTTGGGAAGGCAGCTCAACCGTGACTGAGGAGGGAAGTCAAGGATAGTGTTGAAGCCAAGGAAGAGGCATATAAAATGGCCAGAAGAAGCGGCAAACCAGAGGACTGGGAGAAATTTAGAACTCAACAAAGGGGTTAATTACGAGGAGGAAAAAAGAGCATGAAAGAAAGCTTGCGGGAAATATAAAAACTGACTGCAAAAGTTTCATTGGTAAGTAAGTAAGTAAGTAAATAAGTTTATTGGCCAAGTATTCACATACTAGGAATTTGCCTTGGTGCTCTGCCCACAAGTAACAACATGACATACAGTGACAGTTACAAATGACTCAGAAAACACTAAACATTAATAATAATAAAACATAAAACATGTATGTAAGAAGGAAAAGATTAGTGAAGACGAATGTAGGTCCCTTACAGTCAGAGACAGGTGAACATAATGGGAAACAAGGAAATGGCAGAACAGTTAAATAAGTACTTTATTGTGTCTTCCTTAGTGAAGACAGAACCAATCTCCCGGAAATACTAGGGGACCGAGGATCTAGTGGGAGGGAGGAACTGAAGGGAATCCACATTAGTAAGAAAATGGTGGGGTAAACTGTTGGGACTGAAGGCAGATAAATCCCCAGGGCCTGATGGTCTGCATCCCAGAGTACTCAAGGAGGTGGCCCTAGAAATCGTGGATGCATTGGTGATCATTTTCCAAAGTTCTCTTGACTCTGGATCAGTTCCTGGACTGGAGGGTAGCCAATGTAACCCCACTTTTTAAGAAAGGAGGGAGAGAGAAAACAGGGAATTATAGACCTTAGATCGGTATTGGGGAAGATGCTGGAGTCGATTGTTAAAGATGTTATAGCAGCGCATTTGGAAAGCAGTGATAGGATCGGTCAAAGTCAGCATGGATTTATGAAGGGGAAATCATGCTTGACTGATCTTTTGGAATTTTGTGTGGATGTAACACGTAGAATGGATAAGGGAGAGCCAGTGGATGTGGTGAATCTAGACTTTCTAAAAGCCTTTGACAAGAAAAACTAACCTGCAAGCTTTGTGCCTTAATGCGAGGAGCATTTGAAATAAGGTGAATGAAATTAATGCACAGTTAGTAGTTAAGGGATATGACATAGTTGGAATTACGGAGATATGGCTCCAGGGTGACCAAGGCTGGGAGCTAAACATGCAGGGGTATTCGATATTCAGGAAGGATAGACAGAAAGGAAGAGGAGGTGGGGTGGCATTGCTGGTTAAAGAGGAGATTAGTGTGCAAAATTAGAGCACATGGTATTGGGGGTAGGGTATTGACATGGATAGAGAACTGGTTGGCAGACAGGAAGCAAAGAGTAGGAATTATCGGGTCCTTTTCAGAATGGCATGCAATGACTAGTTGGGTGCCGCAAGGCCTGGTGCTGGGACCCCAGTAGTTTATAGTATATATTTTATGATTTAGATGAGGGAATTAAATGTAACATCTCTAAGTTTGTGAATGACACAAAGCTGGGTGGCAGTGTGAGCTGCGATGAGGATGCTCTGAGGCTGCAGGGTGACTTGGATAGGTTGGGTGAGTGGGCAGAAGCATGGCAGATGCAGCATAATGTGGATAAATGTGAGTTTATCCACTTTGGTGGCAAGAACAGGAAGGCAGATTATTATCTGAAGGGTGTCAGATTAGGAGAAGGGGAGGTGCAACAAGACCTGGGTGTGCTTGTACATCAGTCACTGAAAGTAAGCATTTGAGTTTTATGGAGCTAGGAGGTCCTACTGCAGTTGTACATGGGCCCTGGTGAGACCGCACCTGGAGTATTGTGTGCAATTTTGGTCTCCTAATTTGAGGAAGGACATTATTGCTATTGAGGGAGTGCAGCGTAGGTTCACCCGGTTAATTTCCGGGATGCCAGGACTTGTGTATGCTGAAAGAATGGGTCAACTGGGCTTGTATTCACTGGAATTTAGGAGGATGAGAGGATTTCTTATGGAAACATATAATATTTTTAGAGCATTGGACAGGGTAGATGCAGGGAAAATGTTCGTGATGTTGGGGGAGCCTAGAACCAGGGGTCACAGTTTAAGAATAAAGGGTAGGCCATTTAGGACTGAGATGAGGAAAAACTTTTTCACCCAGAGAGTTGTGAATGTGGAATTATCTGCCACAGAAGGCAGTGGAGGCCAATTCACTGGATGTTTTCAAGAGAGAGTTAGATTTAGCTCTTTGGGCTAAGGGAATCAAGGTATATGGGGAAATAGCCGGAACGGGGTACTGATATTGAATGGCGGTGCTGGCTCGAAGGGCCGAATAGCCTACTCCTGCACCTTTTTTCTATGTATCTATGAAAGTGTGCACATACAATGATCAAACTCAGTTTTTCTGAATTGGATGAAATGTTGGGCTTCCACACAGTTGAGACTTGAGATCAGTTCTTTCCAGTGCTGTATCTTGAAATGGGCAATTGGCCCATGAACCTCACTTGGAGTTCTCTGAGGTAATTCATATTTCAGAATGTGTGAATTGGCATGAAATATTACCTTTACAATGCATCTACCTAAAAATTGCATCAATCTCAACAATATATCGAGGAGTGCAGACCTCAGCTATAGCGAATATGGTAATGAATGGACATTATTTTTGCTGAGCAGCATCTAAAGCATTGATAGCTCTCAACCACCCTGGTTGAAGGAAAGTGCATTTTGTGTGGGTATCAGAGTATCAGAAATACATGCATTTGATAGGACAAGGGTTGATTCGGGATAGTCAGCATGATTTTGTGCATGGGAGATTGTGTCTCACAAATTTGATTATGCTTTTTGAAAAAGTAACCAAGGTTAATGCGGGCATAGACATTATCTACAAGGACTTCAGCAAGGCATTTGGTAAGGTTCTGCATGATAGTTCTGCATGATGATTTTCTGCGGAAAATTAGATTGCATGGGATCCAAGGAGAGCTAGCCAACTGGATACATAATTGGCTTCGTAGTAGGAAGCAGCTGGTCGTGGTGGAAGGTTGTTTATCAGCCTGATGATCTGTGACTAGTGGTGCACCTCAAGAATCAGTGCGAGACTCACAACTGTTTGTAATCTATATCAATGATATGAATGAGAATGGCACGATTAGTAAATTTGCAGACAATACCGGAATAGGTGGCATCGTAGACAGTAAGGATGGTTATTGAAAATTACAGCAGGATTTAGATCTGCTGGACAAATAGGCCAAAGAATGGATAATGGAGTTCAGTTCAGTTCAATTCAGATAAGCGTGAAATGTTGAATTTTGACCAGGGCAGGACCTTCAGGACCCCCAATATACATCATCATGCAAATATTTTCTAAATCATATTGGCAAATTGATATCTTGTAAATTTCAACCAACATGTTGAAAGCCACTTAAATGTTAACCTTTTAAGTTAAATGCCTAACTATAATTTCTTATAGATAAGATATATTTGGGGGTAGATTGTCACCTTCACTGTCCTATTTTTACAGAGAAGATCACCTGTGCATTGGAAAGGTCATACTCAAGTACTAAGGACAATAAAATGTTTATCATTTTAAATATGCTACGAAGTGATGAGCCAGTCTTGCCGCAAAAGGAAGCCAATTCTTTGGCAGGCTTTATCGGATATAGGATGTTCAATGAATTTCATAGGATACACACCATTTATCATCCAAAAAGCAATTTGCTGCTCAAGTTCACTTAATTTCTTATGTAAATGAACTTTCATTTACATACAGTAAAGTGCGCAGTTTAATCAGATTATATATTCCGCTGACATTTAATAATGGCATTTGTTCTTTTCAGGCACAATAAAACTAAATGCAAAATGAAATGATCCAAAATTGATCTGATTTTAACGTGGCTCCTTTGAAATTATTATTTTTATTTGATTAAACCCTAGTGTGGAAAATGCACACTGGCAAATGAAGAATGACTGCAATTTAAATGTTCTTTGCTTTCCTTCTTCTGCAATATTAATAAAATCTTGATCCATTGAATATTTTTCACTGAAAATGAACCATGCAAAAGATAAACTATGATGGAAAGGTCATTTCTTTTGCAAAATTGGCTATGACATTCTTTTTATTTGTGCTCTTCAAGATGAGAGGCATCATAGTTAATGCTGAAGCCTCAAAAGTAGATTACCTAACACTAACTTTTCAAGTGCTATGCACTCCAAAATCAATTATACTCAGAAAAAATGGTGTTAGCAATCTTTCACAGATGAAAGTGAATGCAACACTTCTGGTCTGAATCCATATTGGCCTGCCAAACATTTCTCACAAACAAACATGAACCTCAAGAAATAGCAAAGAAATGTGGACACAGCTCAGACAATCACACAAACTGACCTCCCTTCCATTGACTCCATCTACACCTCACGCAGCCTCAGCAAGGCCAGCAGCATAATCAAGGACGAGTCTTACTTCTGTCGCTCCCTCTTCTCCCCTTTCCCACCAGGCAAGAGGTACAGAAGTGTGAAAATGTACACCTCCAGATTCAGGGACAGTTTCTTCCCAGCTCTTATCAGGCAACTCACCCATCCTATCAACGACTAAAGAACAGTCCTGAGCTACCATCTACCTTATTGCAGACCCTCGGACTATCTTTAATCGGTCTTTACTGGACTTTATCTTGCACTAAATGTTATTCCCTTTATAATATATCTGTACACTGTGGACAGCTTGGTGTCATTGTGAACTAAGCAATTCAGAGCTGAAATTGATTGATTCATTTTATTCCACATGCTTTTATAACTTCAGAATAATCTCTAACAGAGGATTGTGCTCGTAAACAGCAAATTTTACTGAATATGGGCAAATCAGAATGAAGAGACACATTGATCTTGTGGAATTTATTGCAGATGACACAGTGCCCTCCATAATGTTTGGGACAAAGACCCATCATTTATTTATTTGCCTCCGTACTCCACAATTTAAGTTGTAATAGAAAAAATCACACATGGTTAAAGTGCACATTGTCAGATTTTAATAAAGGGTATTTTTATACATTTTGGTTTCACCATGTAGAAATTACAGCTGTGTTTATACATAGTCCCTCCATTTCAGGGCACCATAATGTTTGAGCACATGGCTTCACAGGTGTTTGTAATTGCTCAGATGTGTTTAATTGCCTCCTTAATGCAGATATAAGAGAGCTCTCCGCACCTAGCCTTTTCTCCAGTCTTTCCATCACCTTTGGAAACTTTTATTGCTGTTTATCAACATTAGGACCAAAGTTGTGCCAATGAAAGTCAGAAGCCATTATGAGACTGAGAAACACGAATAAAACTGTTTGAGACATCAGCCAAACCTTAGGCTGAACAAAATCAACTGTTTGGAACCATCATTAAGAAGAAAGAGAGCACTGGTGAGCTTACTAATCGCAAAAGGAGACCTCCACAGCTGATGACAAAACCACCGTCTGAAGAAGACTTCAGGAACAGAAATACACAGGCTTACACTGCAAGATGCAAACCACTGGTTAGCCGTAAACATAGGATGGCCGGTTACAATTTGCCAAGAAGTACTTAAAAGAGCAACCACAGTTCTGGGAAAAGGTTTTGTGGACAGATGAGACAAAGACTAACTTACATCGGAGTGATGGCAAGAGCAAAGTATAGAGGAGAGAAGGAACCAAGATACAAAGCATATCACCTCATCTGTGAAACCCGGTGGAGGGGATGTTATGGCCTGGGCATGCTTGGCTGCTGAAGGTACTGGCTCACTTATCTTCATTAATGATACAACTGCTGAAGGTACTGGCTCACTTATCTTCATTGATGATACAACTGCTGATGTTAGTAGCATAATGAATTCTGAAGTGTATAGACACATCCTATCTGCTCAAGTTCAAACAAATGCCTCAAAACTCATTGGCCGGCGGTTCATTCTACAGCAAGACAATGATCCCAAACATACTGCTAAAGCAACAAAGGAGTTCTTCAAAGCTAAAAAAATGGTAAATTCTTGAGTGGCCAAGTCAACCACCCGATCTGAACCCAATTGAGCATGCCTTTTATATGCTCAAGAGAAAACTGAACGGGACTAGCCCCCAAAACAAGCATAAGCTAAAGATGCCTACAATACAGGCCTGGCAGAACATCACCAGAGAAGACACCCAGCAACTGGGTGATGTCCATGAATCGCAGACTTCAAGCAGTCATTACATGCAAAGGATAATGACTACTTTAATTTACATGACATTGTTGTGTCCCAAACATTATGGTGCCCTGAATATGTATAAACAAAGCTGTAATTTCTACATGGTGAAACCAAAATGTGTAAAAATGTCCTTTATTAAAATCTGACAATGTGCACTTTAACTACATGTGATTTTTTTTCTATTACAAATCTCAAATTGTGGAGTAGAGAGGCAAATAAATAAATGATGGGTCTTTGTCCCAAATATTATGGAGGGCACTGTATATTATGCTCAATCGTAGAAACATAGAAAATAGGTGCAGGAGGAGGCCATTCAGCCCTTCGAGCCAGCACTGCCATTCATTATGATCATGGCTGATCGTCCCCAATCAATAACCCGTGCCTGTCTTCTCCCCATATCCCTTGATTCCACTAGACCCCTAGAGCTCTATCTAACTCTCTCTTAAATCCATCCAGTGACTTGGCCTCCACTGCGTTCTGTGGCAGGGAATTCCACAAATTCACAACTCTCTGGGTGAAAACGTTTTTTCACACCTCAGTCTTAAATGGCCTCCCCTTTATTCTAAGACTGTGGCCCCTGGTTCTGGACTCGCCCAACATTGGGAACGTTTTTCCTGCATCTAGCTTGTCCAGTCCTTTTATAATTTTATATGTTTCTATAAGATATCCCCTCATCCTTCTAAACTCCAGTGAATATAAGCCTAGTCTTTTCCATCTTTCCTCATATGACAGTCCCGCCATCCCAGGGATCAATCTCGTGAACCTACGCTGCACTGCCTCAATCACAAGATGTCCTTCCTCAAATTAGGAGACCAAAACTGTACACAATACTCCAGATGTGGTCTCACCAGAACCCTATACAACTGCAGAAGAACCTCTACTCCTATACTGAAATCCTCTTGTTATGAAGGCCAACATTCCATTAGCTTTCTTCACTGCCTGCTGTACCTGCACGCCAACTTTCAGTGACCGGTGTACAAGGACGCCCAGGTCTCGCTGTACCCCCCCCTTGCCTAACCTAACCCCATTGAGGTAATAATCTGCCCCCTTGTTTTTGCCGCCAAAGTGGATAATCTCACATTTATCTATATTATACTGCATCTGCCACGCATCTGCCCACTCACTCAACCTGTCCAGGTCACTGTGCAACCTCCTAACATCCTCTTCACAGTTCACACTGCCACCCAGCTTTGTGTCATCCGCAAACTTGCTAGTGTTGCTCCTAATTTCCTCTTCCAAATCATTAATATATATGGTAAACAGTTGTGGCCCCAACACCGAGCCTTGCGGCACTCCACTCGCCACTGCCTGCCATTCTGAAAAGACCCGTTCACTCCTACACTTTGCTTCCTGTCTGCCAACCAATTTTCTATCCATGTCAACACCCTACCCCCAATAACATGTGCTCTAATTTTAGTCACCAGTCTCCCGTGCGGGACCTTATCAAAGGCTTTCTGAAAGTCTAGATACACTACATCCACTGGCACCCCTTCATCCATTTTACTTGTCACATCCTCAAAATATTCCAGAAGATTAGTCAAGCATGATTTCCCTTTAATAAATCCATGTTGACTTGGACTAATCCTTTTACTGCTATCCAAATTCCCCATTATTATCTCTTTAATAATTGACTCCAGCATCTTTCCCACCACTGAAGTCAGGCTAACTGGTCTGTAATTCCCCGTTTTCTCTCTCGCTCCTTTCTGGAAAAGTGGGATAACGTTAGCTATCCTCCAATCCACAGGAACTGATCCTGAATCGATCGAACATTGGAAAATAATCACCAATGCGTCCACTATTTCTAGAGGCACCTCCCTGAGGACCCTGGGATGCAGACCATCAGGTCCAGGGGATTTATCATCCTTCAGTCCCATTACCCTGCCCAATACTATTTCTCACATAATGAAAATTTCTTTCAGTTCCTCTACCCCCTTAGATCCTCTGTCCTCCAGTACATCTGGGAGATTGTTTGTGTCTTCCTTAGTGAAGACAGATCCGAAGTACCTGTTCAACTCTTCTGCCATTTCCTTGTTACCCATAATAATTTCACCCGTGTCTGCCTTCAAGGGACCCACATTTTACTTTGCTACTCTTTTTCCCTTAACATATCTAAAGAAGCTTTTACTGTCCTTCTTTATATTCCTGGCCAGCTTCCCTTTGTACTTCATCTTTTCAGCCCATATTGCCCGTTTTGTTGGTAGACAAAAGTGCTGGAGAAACTCAGCGGGTGCAGCAGCATCTATGGAGCAAAGGAAATAGGCAACGTTTTGGGCCGAAACCCTTCTTCAGACTGATCATTTTGCCTGTTTTGTTTCCTTCTGTTGTCCTATGAAAGTTTCCCAATCCTCTAGCTTCCGGCTACTTTTTACTGTGTTATGCATCTTTTCTTTTAGTTTTATTCTATCCCTAACTTCTCTTGTCAGCCACAGTTGCCTCCTACTCCCCTTATATTTCTTCCTTTTTGGAATGAAATGATCCTGCGTCTTCCGGATTATGCCCAGGAATTCCTGCCATTGCTGTTCCAACGTCATTCCTGCTAGGATCCCTTTCCAGTCTACCTTGGCCAGCTCCTCTCTCATGCCTTCATAGTCCCCTTTGTTTAACTGCATCACTGACATTTCTGATTTAACCTTCTCCTTCTCAAATTGCAGATTAAAACTAATCATATTATGATCACTACCTCCAAGCGGTTCCTTTACCTCGAGTTCTCTTATCATATCTGGTTCATTGGACAACACTAAATCCAGAATTGCCTTTTCTCTGGTCGGCTCCATTACAAGCTGCTCTAAGAATCCATCTCGGAGGCATTCTACAAACTCTCTTTCTTGAGGTCCTGAACCAACCTGATTTTCCCAGTCTACCTGCATATTGAAATCCCCCATCACCACTGTGGCATTACCTTTGTTACATGCCAATTTTAACTCCTGCTGCAACTTACACCCTACATCCGGGCTACTATTTGGGGGTCTGTAGATAACACCAATTAGTGTATTTTTGCCTTTACAATTCCTCAACTCAATCCACAGTGACTCTACCTCGTCAGTCCCTATGTCTTCCCTCGCAAGGGACTGAATTCCATCCCTTACCAGCGGAGCTACCCCCCTCCTCAGCCCACCTGCCTTTCTATAGGATGTATAACCCTGAATATTAAGTTCCCAGGCCCGATCCTCCTGCAGCCACGTCTCAGTAATCCCCACAATGTCATATCTACCAACCTCTAGCTGAGCCTCAAGCTCATCCACCTTACTTCTTATTCTTCCTGCATTCAAAAACAATACTTTTAATTCCTTACGCATCTCATCTTTCACATCGATCCCTATTACACTTGGCCATACTCTGCTATCCCTTTGTGAGCTTTCTTTCCCGTTAATTCTGGGGTCATTAACTATCCCTTTACTCTATTTCCCTTTAACTCCATCCTTGACTATCCCATTTGACACCCCACCCCACTTATTCAGTTTAAAACCTCCCGTGTAGCAGTGGCAAACCTGCCTGCCAGAATGCTGGTCCCCCACCTGTTAAGGTGCAATCTGTCCCTTTTGTACAGTTCCCCCTTACTCCGAAACAGATCCCAGTGGTCTAAGAATCCAAATCCCTGCCCCCTGCACCAGTTCCTCAGCCACACATTCAGGTCTTGTATGGCAGGCAGTGACTAGTGGGGTACTGCAAGGCTCAGTTCTGGGACCCCAGCTATTTACAATATATATTAATGATTTGGACGAGGGAATTGAATGCAACATCTCCAAGTTTGCGGATGACACGAAGCTGGGGGGCAGTGTTAGCTGTGAGGAGGATGCTAGGAGGCTGCAAGGTGACTTGGGTAGGCTGGGTGAGTGGGCAAATGTATGGCAGATGCAGTATAATGTGGATAAATGTGAGGTTATCCACTTTGGTGGCAAAAGCAGGAAACAGGAAGTATTATCTGAATGGTGGCCGATTAGGAAAAGGGGAGATGCAACGAGACCTGGATGTCATGGTACACCAATCATTGAAAGTAGGCATGCAGGTGCAGCAGGCAGTGAAGAAAGCGCATGGTATGTTAGCATTCATAGCAAAAGGATTTGAGTATAGGAGCAGGGAGGTTCTACTGCAGTTGTACAGGGTCTTGGTGAGACCACACCTGGAGTATTGCGTTGAGTTTTGGTCTCCTAATCTGAGGAAAGACATTCTTGCCATAGAGGGAGTACAGAGAAGGTTCACCAGACTGATTCCTGGGATGTCAGGACTTTCATATGAAGAAAGACTGGATAGACTTGGCTTGTACTCGCTAGAATTTAGAAGATTGAGGGGGGATCTTATAGAAACTTACAAAATTCTTAAGGGGTTGGACAGGCTAGATGCAGGAAGATTGTTCCCGATGTTGGGGAAGTCCAGAACAAGGGATCACAGTTTAAGGATAAGGGGGAAATCTTTTAGGACCGAGATGAGAAAAACATTTTCACACAGAGAGTGGTGAATCTCTGGAATTCTCTGCCACAGAAGGTAGTTGAGGCCAGTTCATTGGCTATATTTAAGAGGGAATTAAATGTGGCCCTTGTGGCTAAAGGTATCAGGGGGTATGGAGAGAAGGCAGGTACAGGATACTGAGTTGGATGATCAGCCATGATCATATTGAATGGCGGTGCAGGCTCGAAGGGCCGAATGGCCTACTCCTGCACCTATTTTCTATGTTTCTATGTTTCTATGTTTCCCTGTTCCTGCTCTCCCCAGCACAAGGAACTGGAAGCAAACCAGAGATAACCACCCTGGAGGTCCTGCTTTTCAGCATTTTGCCGAGCTCCCTAAAGTCACGCTTCAGAATATTCATCCCCTTCTTTCCGACATCGTTTGTGCCGACATGCACTACCACTTCCGGTTGTTCACCTTCGCCCTCATTTTGCTGGCAATGTGATGGAGATCCTGTTTGGGTGCTTTCAGTGGAATAATGCTGGTGGGGTGGGAGCATCTCCAAGGAGTGTCCTGACCATAGAACATTTCTGATAAAGGAGACCATTTGGTCCATCATACGTGCATGGGTGCTGATGCACCAATGCCTCTCCATCATATTTCATATCTTCTCACAGGGATTAAAACTTGAAAGTATAAAGTGAATAAGAATACTCCGAAGCACACAATACACATCAGATGGCCTGGGAGTCCTGTTTCATATTTCGTTGAGGCCATAAACCCAGGGGGTGATGGCAATATAAGAAAAAAGCGCTCCCTGCAAAGAACAGGAGGTGCTAATTGTGAGATTGTTCAGGGCATAATTTCCAATCGATTTGGAGAAAGCTGTGCTGTTCTGATACTGCAGCACACTGGAAACTCCCTGTCTTTGGCGATTGCAGAAAAGTGCAAATAAACTGATATTGGGAATATGACATCCTAGCCAGAAGGGAAAATAAGCGAAAGAATATGAAAATTTTCATTCTGGAGAAAAAATAGCATCAATTTGTGAGTTAAATAGAGATAAACTAAGACACTGCCGTGCATAAAACAAACTCTGTGCCTATGTAATACAGAGTTAAATTAGCAGGGATACTGAATAAAAGTTTAGATATAATATTTTCAGAGAGCATGGTGAAAGTGTGCAATAGCTTGCCAGCTGGTAGATGATATTGACAAATTAAATGTAGAGCCTGATTTATTGAAGATGTGCAGGTGAATATAAAAGTCAAAGAACGAAGAACATTTATTTGAAAATAATAACAGTAAAATACTAGAGATACAGTATTTATAAGCTTTCCTCAATCATAATTTTAAAGAAAATTACAAATGGCTATGCAGATAAAATACGTCATGCAAAGTCATGTTATGCCAGCTATGGACATTGTGTGCAACGGTGTGCCTTTAGTTTAACTTAGGAATCAGCCAATGTGACCCGAGTGGGCTTTTCACATCCTGTACATTGCTCTATTTCCAGCAAAATACCTGGTCTGCAAAAATGACAGTAAGTGAAAATGGTTTTGTGCTGATCTGTATGTCTGAATGCTGTGCCACTGAAGACACACACAAACATGTAATGTTCTTAAATAAAGCATCAGTCCTTCCCCAATAATTCTCCATTCAACATCGGTAGCACAGTGGCGCAGCGGTAGAGTTGCTGCCTGACAGTGTTTGCAGCGCCGGAGACCCGGGTACGATCCTGACTACGGGTGCTGTCTGTACAGAGTTTGTACGTTCTCCCCGTGACTGCGTGGGTTTTCTCTGAGATCTTCGGTTTCCTCCCACACTCTAAAGACGTACAGGTATGTAGGTCAATTGGCTTGATGTATGTGTAAAATTGTCTCTAGTGTGTGTAGGATAGTGTTAATATGTGGGGATAGCTGGTTGGTGTGGACTCGGTGGGCTGAAGGGCCTGTTTCCGTGCTGTATCTCTAAACTAAACTAAACAAGCCAAAGCTAGAGCTGCGCCTGTTCCAGTTTATCTGTTGCAACATCTTGTGCAAACTCACTGATTTACTAAAAAAAAACATATTTTCATAAAATTATTCCAGATATGAAAAATATTGATTACAGTAAAATTATTTATCACTATAAGATAATGAACTCACTTTGAATATTCAGCCATTGTCATTATGGTTAATTAAAAGCTAATATGTTTGAATGTATATTTTTTCCAGAAACAGACATATTGTAGTTCTAATATTTTTTAATCTATATTCCCAGTTTTTCCACAGTTGGTGAAAACATTGAACACTGCTGTTCATGGTTTGGTTGTATTATTTATCTGCCTGGCAATTGCATTTGCTATGGTTAGTTTTGGGTTTTGTGTTTACAATGCAGTGAAAATCCCTTACCAAGCCATGAAAGGAACTATGGGCATCTACCTCTGGAATGTATTTGCAAGTAAGTACAAAGGATCTAATATCAATGTTCTTTTCTTGTTACATCCTGTTTTTAACTGCTGAAAGACTATTAATACTACTTGTATTGTTATAATTTAAAAATAATCAATGGAAATTGAGGGCATAATAAAATATGCTATATACCCATAAATAACTTGACCATGAAATGAATCTGCATAAACTATCAATTGTTCAATGAAGTAATAAATGTTTGAACATTTTTAAAAATCACATATCTGAAAGAAAATATTTCAGCAAATTGTTTTTTCCTGTTAATGAGTTATACTTATGCCCGTCCTGCTCATGACTCTGTACCCCTCGTAACCTGAATATTTTGCATGGTTTTCAGCTGAAACTGCTTAATAATTATCTCTTTAATTACAAGTTTTATTCCTAAACTAAGATTCCCCAATGACTTAGGAAGTGTTAGTTACACATCCTATAAGAGAAATATTTACAATTTTCCAACTAGCATTAAACATAAGATTGCATTAAAGCTGCTTTTGAGGCCCTTGCAGTTGTAAAATTCCTTACAAGGTATCAGTGGTGCTTAAAATCTGTATCCGATTACGCAAAGTTCTATAGATGGGTCGGCCGACAGCCACAGATTTGGTCAGGGTTCGTTGGTTCTCCATTCCTTCAATGTCACTTTAAAAATACTTCTGCATACTCACACACAGCTTCAGGGAATTTGATAGAAATTGGAAACCACACACGTTATGTATTAAACATGTTGTGAGAACCAAGCTACATAAGGCTCTATAACCTAGTCTTTCAGCAGTAATTCGGATAAATGGCAGGCCCTCACACATTAACTTGTCCCAGCTGGCAAATAGTAGTAGGTACATTCTTGAAAGATTGTGGAATTCATGGCCACAGGGAAATGAAACAAAAAAAAGGGTTGAGGAGAGAGTAGTTCAGTCATGATCATATTGAATGGCTGGGCAGGCTTAAGGGGCCTGGTGGTCTACTCCTGCTTCTTTTCTTGTGGTGTTTGTGTTGCAGATGTAATTTAAATTCATGCCTCTTTCAGATATTACTGGGTACAGCACAAACATGTATCTAGGGAGAAACAAACCTCTCTGACACAAAGCAAAATAAAATTTTATTTAATTTGCTCACTCTTACCTAGCAGAGAAGTAATACTTGGAAGTTCATAGGATTCTGCTTAAGACTGATCTTTAGTCCCTTCCTCCATTCCTGAATACATCCACTCCAGGGCAACAGTTTCCACTTGCTGTTGACTCTGGTTTCACTCCCAGTTAGTCATTTCTAAGGTGTAATTCCAAATGGTTATCTGTTCAATTCTATTTACTGGCATTTGTACACAATATAAGTTATTTAAAGATGGACTGACATGGGAGCATGGCTGAATTCATCACCCTCGTCCATGCAACATTGAGGTCCATCTCAGTACATCAGCCTCTAATTAACATCATCTAAATCACCATGTTTACCCTATTGTTTAAGAAGGAACTGCAGATGCTGGAAAAATCGAAGGTAGATAAAAATACTGGAGAAACTCAGCAGGTGAGGCAGCATCTGTGGAGCGAAGTTTACCCTATTGATCTGTGTAAATCATCTTATCCAACTTAACCAACTGAGCTACAAGCAGAACCAAATAAAAGTTTTAGATGTGGCAGATCTAGAGAGAGGGAGTTTTGCGTTGTCAGCCAATTCCCTTTAATTCTATGTTGGAATTGCACTGGTTTGCTTTTGCAGGTATATGTGGAGTGTCTGCAATTGTTTGCTTTTTTGCCGCTGTGAAGCTTCATCGCCACACAGAACGAATTGCCAATTTTCGTGAGCAAGTTTTCAAGTTTGTCATACTTCAGGAATACTTTGACTCTTCCTTCTGGATTTGTGTGGCAAGCCCTGTGGTACATGTAGTGAACATGTTGGTGGTGCGTATCGGCGGAATACAATTCCCCACCTTAAAGACCAAAACAGAGCAAGCAAATGTCACACCTGAAGTCCTAATGTACTAGCCAACCAACATTGTTATTATTATCATGCAGGAAGACATTATTGGAAATCTTACCTGTACTGGACAGCTACCAAGAGCCATATGCATGTTGTTAGATTTTGTGACGAATAATTTGTAGCTGGTATAGAAATGGTGTTAATATACAACTTTTAAAACTAATGTATTTACATTACATGTATTTGTTACTGAGGTAAAGTATTTCAATAGAGCTGTATACAATTTATCATTACATAAATATTTAATAGCAGAATACTTATGTTCTTCACCCAATTTTTGGCTTCATGGAAGAAACAGGGGTGATGGTGGAAGGTTATTTTTCAGGCAGGAGGCCTGCGACTAGTGTGCCTCGGGGATCAGTGCTGGACCCATTGCTGTTTGTGATTTTTATCAACGATTTGGATGAGAATGTAGAAGGCATGATTAGTAAGTTTGCAAATGATGCCCAAGCGGCTGGTGTCGTAGATAATGAAGATGGTTATCAAAAAATACAGCAAGATCTTTTCGGATGGACAAGTGGGCCGAGGAATGGTTAATGGAGTTTAATGCAGATATGTACAAGAGGTCAAACCATGGCAGGACCTACATAGTGAAAGATAGGGCCTTGGGGAGTGTTGCAGAGCAGAGGGATCTGGGAGCACAGTTACATAGTTCCTTAAAAGTGGTGTTGCAGGTAGATAATGTGGTCAAGGAGTCTTTCGGTACATTGGCCTTCATCAGTCGGGGTACTGAATACAGAAATTGAGATGTTATGTCACATCATCTTGTACATAACATTGTGTCATGTATAAGGTGTTAGTGAGGCCCCATTTGAAGTATAGTGTTCAGTTTTGGTCACCCTGCTATAGGAAGGATGTTGTTAAGCTAGAAAGAGTGCAGAGAAAATTTACGAGTATGTTGCCAGGACATGAGGACCTGAGCTAAAGGGAAAGGTTGGCAGGCTAAGATTTTATTCCTCAGAGTGCAAGAGGCTGAGTGGTGATCTTATGGAGGTGTATAAGATCATTGCAGAGTATTTTACCCAGAGAAGGGAAATCAAGAACCAGAGGACATAGGTTTAAGGTGAGAGGGAAAAGATAGGAACTTGAGGGGCAACCTTTTCACAATGTGCAACGATCTGCTAGAGGAGGTAGTTGAAATAGATATTATAACAACATTTAAAAGACATTTGGACAGATACATGGATAGGAAAGATATAGAGATTATGGGCCTAACGTGGGTAGGTGGGACTAGTGTAGATGGGGCATCATGTCCCACAGCCCTGTTTCCATACTGTATGACTCTCTTGTTCAAAACCTTCATTTACATGTGTTGTAAGTCATTGTTTTCATGTAGCAGTGTACAGAGCTTGCTGAAATCAGGTAACTGCAGGCTTTAATAAAGAAATGTTAAGTGTCTCATGCAAAGTTTAGGATTATTACTGTTTCCTTGAGTTGGTAATCGGCAAATGTGTTTCAGGACAAAGTCCTAGCTAAATAAAGTCTGTGCCATTATGAGTTGCATTCTTTATCATTACAATTTATCAAACTGTCCGATATATGTACCGAACAATTAAGCATTGCTTTCATAATTTGCAAACGTCAGGCTCCAATTGAGCCCCTAAATAACATCAAATAAAATACATTGAAGGTACACAAAAATGCTGGAGAAACTCAGCGGGTGCAGCAGCATCTATGGAGCGAAGGAAATAGGTAACGTTTCGGGCCGAAACCCTTCTTCAGACTGATAGGGGGTGGGGAGAAGAAAGGGGAGAAGAAATAAAATACATTGGTTGTTTACACTCTGCTAGAGGTCAAAAATCAGTTATTCGTTTGTAGTGCAGCTACTCATTCATGATGTATACTTCTGGGTATACAAATTCACCAAAGTACAGAACTACATAGGAATTGTAGCCTCACTGAGAATTTTATCCAGGTAGACAAAATTAAGTGACTGAGTCATTATAGGATTTAATAAATTGAGGGCAGCGGTTTAATTTATTGATCCAGCATGGAGCAGTTCACTATGGGAGAGAAACTGAGCTTTTCCTGTGCAAAGCTGAGGACACAATTTCATAATTGATAAACTTGGGATGTGGAAAACAAGTGAGGACTTAAAAAATCATTTATATTGATTTACAATAGACAGCAGACAATAGGTGCCAGAGTAGGCCATTTGGACCTTCGAGCTAGCACAGCCATTCACTGTGATCATGGCTGATCATCCACAATCAGTACCCCGCTCCTGCCTTCTTCCCATATCCCTTGACTCCGCTATCTTTAACATTAACTCTCTCTTGAAAGCATCCAGAGAATCGGCCTCCACTGCCTCTGTGGCAGAGAATTCCACAGATTCACAACTCTCTGGGTGAAAAAGTTTTTCCTCATCTCTGTTCTAAATGGCCTACCCCTTATTCTTAAACTGTGCTAAACACACTAAAGTTGATAAATCCCCGGGAATTGATCAAGTGTAGACACAAGGTGCAGGAGTAACTCAGCGGGTCAGGCAGCATCTCTGGAGAAAATGGATAAGTGACGTTTCAGGTCGAGACCCTTCTTCAGATTGATTGTAGTTGGGGATGAGGGGAATAGGCGAGTTTGGTATTCAGACTGCGCATGCCCAGGTCACAGGTCATTCACGATAAACATTCTCGGCACCTCAGCTGCTGCGTGTATACAGACCTGCGTTTCATCCGTAGTCAGGATCGAACCCGGGTCTCTGGCAGCGCTGTTGAATTGCTTCTGGACAATCCCAGTCCCCTCCCGAGTGTCCCCTCCCTGTCCGGGGGCGGCCGGAGATGTCCAGGGTGACCCTGGGCTGATGGTACACCGGCCCGGAGCAGTGGCGGCCCAGGCTTACAGCCAGCACGGAGAAGAAGCACTAACTCCAGCTCAACTCTGCCTGTCCCGCCGGGTTAACCGACAGCCCTGGACTGACGGTCCGCGATGGCTATAAGCCTGGGCCGCCACTGCTTTGGGCCGGTGTCCCATCAGTCCAGGGCTGTCGGTTAACCCGGACATCTCCGCCCGCCCCCGGACAGGGATGGGACACTCGGGAGGGGACGGGGACGGTCCTGTAGCAATTCAACAGCGCTTGCAACGCCGGAGACCCGGGTTCGATCTTGACTACGGATGAAACGCAGGTCTGTGCACACACAACAGTTCAGCTGCCAAGAATGTCTCTCCCCCGGTCCAGTCTTACCCCCTGTCTCCGACTCGCATCTGCCCCCTCTCTCTTGCTGTTACACCCCGCTCTCCCGCTAACTGGCACCACCGTTCCTCAGATTAAATATATTTTTACACATGCCTGGAAGGTCATGTTTGACTAATCTTCCAGAATTTTTCGAAGAGGTTACTAGGGAAATTGATGAGGGTAAAGCAGTGGATGTTGTCTATATGGACTTCAGTAAGGCCTTTGACAAGGTTCCTCATGGAAGGTTGGTTAAGAAGATTCAATTGTTGGGTATTAATGGTGGAGTAGCAAGATGGATTCAACAGTGGCTGAATGGGAGATGCCAGAGAGTAATGGTCGATGGCTGTTTGTCAGGTTGGAGGCCGGTGACTAGTGGGGTGCCTCAGGGGTCTGTGTTGGGTCCACTGTTGTTTGTCATGTACATCAATGATCTGGATGATGGTGTGGAAAATTGGATTAGTAAGTATGCAGATGATACTAAGATAGGTGGTGTGGTGGATAATGAAGTAGATTTTCAAAGTCTACAGAGAGATTTAGGCCATTTGGAAGAGTGGGCTGAAAGATGGCAGATGGAGTTTAATGCTGATAAATGTGAGGTACTACATTTCGGCAGGACAAATCAAAATAGGACGTACATGGTAAATGGTAGAGAATTGAGGAATGCAGTTGAACAGAGGGATCTAGGAATAACTGTGCATAGTTCCCTGAAGGTGGAATCTCATGTAGATAGGGTGGTAAAGAAAGCTTTTGGGGTGCTGGCCTTTATAAATCAGAGCATTGAATATAGAAGTTGGGATGTAATGTTAAAATTGTACAAGGCATTGGTGAGGCCAATTCTGGAGTATGGAGTACAATTTTGGTCGCCTAATTATAGGAAGGATGTCAACAAAATAGAGAGAGTACAGAGGAGATTTACTCGAATGTTGCCTGGGTTTCAGCAACTAAGTTACAGAGAAAGGTTGAACAAGTCAGGTCTTTATTCTTTGGAGCGCAGAAGGTTAAGAGGGGACTTGATAGAGGTCTTTAAAATTATGAGCGGGTTAGACAGAGTTGACGTGGATAAGCTTTTTCCAGTGAGAGTAGGGAAGATTCAAACAAGGGGACATGACTTGAGAATTAAGGGACAGAAGTTTAGGGGTAACATTAGGGGGAACTTCTTTACTCAGAGAGTGGTGGCTGTGTGGAATGAGCTTCCAGTGGAAGTGGTGGAGGCTGGTTCGATTTTATCCTTTAAAAATAGATTGGATGGGTATATGGACGGGAAAGGAATGGAGGGTTATGGTCTGAGTGCAGGTAGATGGGACTAGGGGGAAGTGTTTAAAAAAATTTTTTTTTAATGTTCGGCACGGACTTGAAGGGCCGAGATGGCCTGTTTCCGTGCTGTAATGGTTATATGGTTATATGGTTATAAATTATGAATAAAGATAAGACTTTTTACAGTTTATACAGCCAGCGCTTCGTTTGCTTTTTCTTTATCGCGAACGACCTTTGACAGATCCCATGATTCCTTGCGTTTTTCGTAATACCGAACTCGCTTATTGGAAGCAAGAAAAAAAGCCCAGGACAAATTGAGGCCAGCAACAGATGACCTCTGGCGAGGAGGTTTCCTAATGGGTTGATTGTTGGCTAGAGATGGTGCGACTCCAAGAGTTGTGAAACACTTTGAAACATTGAAACATTTCATAGTTGTAAAATGTTGAACTGGTTAACATATTTTTAGTGGAGGAAGGGGTGGGGTAAGAAAGGTGGGGGGGGGGGGAGATGGGAGGGGAGAGGGAGGTGTTTGTATGTTAAATTCCATTTGGAATATTTTGGAGGACCAAGAAACCAAGAACCAAGAACCTAAAATTGGGGAATTCAACTTTAGTTGTAAGCTACACAAGTGAACCGATCAAGTGTATTCTATGATGCGGAAAGCTAAGGAAGAAATTGCAAGCCTTTGGCAAAAATATTTGTCAAATTTTGTAACACAACATGCTGGAGTAACTCAGCGGGACAGGCAGCATCTCTGGAGAGAAGGAAGGGGACTGAAGGGTCTCGATCCGAAACGTCACCCATTCCTTCTCTCCAGAGATGCTGCCTCCTGTCCCACTGAGTTACTCCAGCTCTTCTGCCTGAACATTACTTCTTCTCTCTTTCTCTGCAGAGTGTCTAACCGGCTGAGTAACTCCAGTTTTTTATATTCAGATTCTCAGCATCTTCAGTTTCATGCAGAGAATTACACTTCCATCGCCTCATTCAGAGGTGGGAGCTGCGCTGCAATGGTGGCAGCCGGCCGAGGGGTGCGCTGTGCTGGGAGGGGGGATCGCTGCAGTGGCGGCAGCCGGCCGCCGGCAGCGCTGTGTTGGGGGGCGGGACTGGGCAGTGGCGGCGGTCGGCCGCTAGCAGCGCTGTATTGAGAGGCGATATCGCTGCAGTGGCGGCGGCCGGCCGCCAGCAGCGCTGTGCTGGGAGGCGGGATCGCTGCAGTGGCGCGCGGCCGGCCGGTAGCAGCGCTGTGTTGGGAGGCGGGATCGCTGCAGTGGCGCGCGGCCGGCCGCTAGCAGCGCTGTGTTGGGAGGCGGGATCGCTGCAGTGGCGCCGCCGGCCGGCCGCTAGCAGCGCTGTGTTGGGAGGCGGGATCGCTGCAGTGGCGCCGGCGGCCGGCCGCTGGCAAAGCTGTGCTGGGAGGCGGGATCGCTGCAGTGGCGCCGGCCGGCCGCTAGCAGCACTGTGTTGGGCGGCGGGAGGTCGAGGCCGCACTGTTTGCCATTGATAATGTCTCTCGCCGGGGGAGTCCGGGCGCCGCTTCGCTCCCTCCTCAGGACGGGCTCGGCCTGGAACTCGATCCGTTCCTGCCGCTACGCCAGCGGCTCCAAGGTGCGGTGAGCAGGGCGCCGGCGGGGGGCGGGGACTGTGAGCGAAGGGCACGGGGTCTGGGCGCTGGAGCGGGTCCAGGGAGACAGGCCCTTCGGCCTAACTTATCCACACTAGGCAACAATGTCCCAGCTACATTAGTCCCACCTGCCTGCGCTTGGTCCATATCCCTCCAAACCTGTCCTATCCATGTCCTAGCAATGTTACAAAATTTTGAGATTTTAAAAATAAAGTCTGCAATTTATTCCATCAGATAAAGCATAAAAAGAAGTTTAATTTGACACTTAATTCACTTTCATATCTTCAGTATTAAAAAAGTTATGGCCATTATCATACTCAGAAATTAGCATCTAGTTCCCTATTGCTTTTCCATTGACTTAACACAAAAGTTGTGATCGAGGACAGTTAAAAGCCCATAACTTTCATAAAAATTATAATAACTGAAAGAAATTTTCAGTTATTATAGATTGAAGCATTCTGAAACAAATATGAAACAATCTTACTTCGAAGACATGAAAGTAAAGCATATAATTAGTTAGTTACCTAATTGTAGCTAATTACAAAATTCAATTACTAGATCTAAACATCTATCAATTTCTTAAGAATAGATTAACATTTTTAAATAGCCTAAGTGTCCAAATAACATTCACACAATAATTCACAATATAACATAATTTTTAAATCTAATTTTCATGAACTTGCAGGCCAAATGGAAGGAATTGAATGTTTAATACCTGTAAATTAATGGGGATTTAATTCATCTTGTGAGTGAGGTTTTCTGAAACGCGATCTTTTGGAACATTCATTTGCGGTGAATTTAACCCCGTATTGGCATGAAAAATTCTGCCGTTAATTCGGGGAATAAAATCACCGTGTCGCATGTAAAAATGTGAATTAAAGGCCTCTTAAGGAGAACGTTTATACATTAAAATAAAGCACTTTCGTTTACCTTTCCCTTGTGTGAAATCCGTCCCCGTTGTTGGCGTTGACGCTTCAGAAGATGATTTTAAAATGATTCCAACGCTGAACTTGTTGGGAGATTTTTAAAACAAACTACGCAAAACGGCACTCGGAACGCTTCTTCCACAGAGGCTGGTACTCCAACAAAGTATAATTCAGGACAAGGGAGGAGAAACCCGCGCTTTAACCCCGCCCCCCCCTTAAAGGCGCCAAAATCGCGCACACGGACAGTGGCAGAATTACAGCGCCGCTGAAGGCAAGTATTGTAACATACCTACATGTCCCTGTCTAACTGTTTCTTAAACGATGGGATAGTTCTCAACTACCTCCTCTGGCAGCTTGTCCCATCCACCCACCACCCTCTGTGTGAAATAATTACCCCTCAGATTCCTATTAAATCTTTTCCCCTTCACCTTGAACCTATGTCCTCTGGTCCTCGATTCTCCTACTCTGGGCAAGAGATTCTGTGCATCTGCCCCATCTATTCCTCTCATGATTTTATACACCTCTATAAACCCCTCATCATCCTGCGCTTCAAGGGATAGAGACCCAGCCTACTAAACCTCTCCCTGTAGCTCACACCCTCTAGTCCTGGCATCATCCTCGTAAATCTTCTCTGAACACTTTCAAGCTTGACAATATCTTTCCCATAACACGGTGTCCAGAACTGAACACAATATTCTAAATGCGGTCTCACCAATGTCTTATACAACTGCAACATAACCTCCCAACTTCAATACTCAATACTCTGACTGATGAAGGCCAATGTGCCGAAAGCCTTTTTGACCACCTTATCTACCTGCGACTTGACCTTCAAGGAACCATGCACCTGCACTCCGAGAGCCCTCTGCTCTACAAAACTCCCCAGAGGCCTACCATTCACTGTGTAGGTCCTGTCCTTTTGATCGACGTCCCAAAGTGCAACACCTCACATTTCTCTGTATTAAATTCCATCAACCATTCCTCAACCCACCTGGCCAATCGATCAAGATCCTGCTGCAATTTTTCACAACCATCTTCACTATCTGCAAAACCACCCACTTTTGTATCATCAGCAAACTTGCTAGTCTTGCCCTGTATGATCTCATCCAAATCATTGATGTAGATGACAAACAGTAACTGGCCCAGCACCGAGCCCTGAGGCACACCACCAGTCACAGGCCTCCAGTCCGAGAAGCAAACTTCCACCATCACCCTCTGCTTCCCTCCATGAAGCCAAATTTCCATTCATCCAGCTATCTCTCCTTGGATCCCATGCGATCTAACCTTCCAGAGCAGCCAACCATGCGGAACCTTGTTGAATGCCTTACCGAAAACCATGTACACAACATCTACAGCTCTGCCCTCATCGACCTTTTTGGTCAAGTCTTCAAAAATCTCAATCAGATTTGTGAGACACGACCTCCCATGTACAAAACCATGCTGACTATCCCTAATCAGCCCTTGCACATCCAAATACCTGTACAACCTATCCCTCAGAATACTCTCTAGTAACTTTCCAACGACAGATGTTAAGCTCACCGGCCTTTACCCGAGCATTTTCCCTGCAGCTCTTCTTGAAAAGAGGCACAACATTTGCCACCCTCCAGTCTACCGGCACCTCTTGTGCATTTAAGGACGACTCGTAAATTTCAACCAGAGCTCCTGCAATTTCCACTCTAGTTTCCCACAATGTCCTTGGATATATCTGATGAGGCCCTGGAGATTTGTCTACCTTCGATAGTGCCATCAGTACTTCGACGGTGACACTGACTGCTCTCAAGACACTTCCATTGACTGCCCACAGTCCCTCCGTCCTACTGTCTTTCTCCTCAGTAAACGCAGAAGAGAAATACTCATTGAGGACCTAGCCCATCTCCTGTGGCTCCACACAGAGGTGACCGGTTTGATTCCTGAGAGGTCCCACTCTCTCTCTCTAGTTACCTTTTTCCACCCTTATGTATTTATAAAATCTTTTTGGATTGTCAATGCTACCTGCTCGAGCTATCTCCTGGCCCCTTTTTGCCCTTCTGATTTCCTTTTCCAGTTTACTCCTTAGATCCCAAAACTCCTTCAGGGATGCACTTGATCCCAGCTGCCTATACCTGTCCCATGCATCCTTCTTATTTTTGACCAATGCCTCAATTTCCCTCGTCAGCCAAGCTTCCTTATGTTTGTCTGCTTTGCCCTTCACTAATGGGGACGTACACATCCTGAGCTTTTGTCAGCACACATTTAAAAACATCCCACTTGGCCGATGTTCCTTTCCCCTCAAATAACCTGCTCCAGTTAACTTGAGCGAGAACTTTTCTCATACCCTCAAAGTTGGCCTTACCCCAGTTCAATGTAGGCCCTCTGTCCCTATCCTTACATATCTTACACCTCATCGAACTGTGGCCACTGGTCCCTCCATAACCTCTTCATTAACTTGCCCGTCCCAATTTCCCAAACACTAGATCCAGTGTTGCCCTATCATTTGTGGGGGCCTCTACATACTGCTTGAGAAAACTTTCCTGAACACTTTTAAGGAATTGCACCCGATTTAAACCCTTCGCACTATGATTTTCCCAGTCAATATTGGGAAAGTTAAAATCCCCTGCTACAACAACCTTATTTGACCTGCAGCTGTCTGCAATCTCCTGGCATATTTGTTCTTCTAATTACCGTTGACTATTCGGGGGTCTGTAGTACACCCCCAACAAGGTGATCATCCCTTTCTTGTTCCTCAGCTCCACCCATATAGCCTCACTAGACGAACCGTCCGTAAGGTCACCTCAGACCACTGCCGTGACATCCTCCTTAACCAACAATGCAACCTCCCCTCCTCTTTTTCCATCATCCCTGTCTCTCCTGAAGCTCCTGTACCCCGGAACATTGAGCTGCCAGTCCTGCCCCTCTCTTAACCAGGTTTCAGTCATGGCTAAAACGTCCCAGTCGCTCGTATATATCCATGTATTCTCATCTGCCTTACCCGTCAGGCACCTTGCATTAAAATACGTGCAGTTTAACCCAACCTTCCTTCCTCGCTCTCCGCCTTTCACCTGTCTATTGTGTCCACTAACCTTTCCCTCACCACCCTCCATACCAACTTCTAACCTCTCACGTGCCTCTGTCCTGTATGAGATCCCACCCCCCTGCCAATGTAGATTAAACCCATCTGTGTAGCATTAGCAAACCTGCCCGCCAGGATGTTGGTATCCCTCCAGTTAAGGTGCAACCCGTCCCTTTTGTACAAGTCACCCCTGCCCCAGAAGAGATCCCAATGATCCAGATATCTAAAACTCTGTCCCCTGCACCAACTCCTCAGCCACACATTCATTTCCCCGATCTTCCTGTTCTTACCTTCACTAGCATGAGGTACTGGATGCAAACCAGAGATAACTATCCTGGAGGTCCTACTTTTCAGCCTTTTACCTAATTCCCTAAACTCGTATTGCAGAACCTCCTTCCTCTTCCCACTGATATCGTTTGTGCCAAGTTGCACAACAACCTCCGGCTGCTGCTCCTCCCTCGCGATGATGTCGTGCAGTCGCTCCGAGACGTCCTGGATTCTGGCACCAGGGATGCAGTACACAAAATGTTATTGTACCTACCTCAACTACCTTCTCTGGCAATATGGCAATTTTACGTCTGAAGAAGGGTCTCAAACCAAAACATCACCCATTCCTTCTAACCTGAGATGCTGCCTGACCCGCTGAGTTACTCCAGAATTTTGTGTCTATCCTTGGTATAAACCAGCATCTGCAGTTCCTTCCTACACATACCTTCTCTAGCAGCTCGTTCCATATACCTATCAGCCACTGAGTGAAAAAAGATTTGATTGCTCTAACCTGGGAAAAGACTGCATCTGTGCAACCCAGTGGTGAATGTCACTGGGCCTGGAAATGCTCAGCATTTCATCCATCTCCCTGACTCCTTCTCCAGCGCTTGCTGACATTACCCCCTTCATATGTGGATTCGGTATTGAATGTGTCTGTGTATTGCCTCTGTCACCCCTTCACTGCATCCAGTTAACTCAGAATGGGATAAATGGTTCATTAGATAAACACCTTAAAGGGCCTGTCGCACTTGGGTGACATTATCGGCGACAGCCTGAAAAGAGGTTGTCGCGTCGTGGTCGGGTCGTGACCCGTGGTGGCGCATGTAGTGACGCGCAGGTGAAGTGCGGTGTCTCCCTGTCGCCCCTGGATTTTGGAATGTTCAAAATCCAGGGCGACATCTGGGTGTCTCATCATGTTGTGCACCCTGTCACACGCTAATGTATGCTGTCCTGCGGGTGACGCCCGGTTAGGGTTGGGGTTGGGGTTAGGGACCACAGATGAGCTGTAAAATATTCTTCCTTGAATGCATGGATTTTAAACATTAATATATTAAAATTAATACAATAAAATCAATTGTGCAAATGAAAAGATGTTCGAGTCGTTCAGTTTTATTTACAGATGTATTGGTCCGCTTCCAGATCCAATCACTGTCTCTAACATTTCACAGGGATGGATTCAGTGAGTCTCCTCTCCCCTCCAACCCCCTCCCGCCCCATCCCTCCTCCACTCTCCCCCTATCCTTCTCCCCCCCTCTCACCCCCCTTCTTCCCTTCCCCCCTCTTCCTCCCTTCTCCCCGCTCCACTCTTCTCCACTCCTACCCCCTCCCCTCACATCCCCTTCTCCCCCTCTCCCTCCCTTCTCCCATTCTCCAGCCCCCCCACCACTTTCCCCGACGCCCCCCATTTGTGGACCCAGCCTGTGACAGCTAGATCCCACTAATAGTACTGCACAAAGGCCACATCATCTGTTGTGGCACCCCCCCCCCCCCTTCCTCTTCCTCCCCCCCCACTCCGCCCCTCGGCTTGCTTCAAAATGGGTGGTGGGTATTTATACTCTGGACGGAACAGGTGGGTGGCACTGGTACATTGGCAACATTGCCTGTACCCAGTTGAAAAGCCCGCTGCCTCTGGGGGTTTGGAGAGACCATTGGAAGAGAGATCTGCCTCTGGGACAACTCGTGGCCAACAGTTTAGTTCCCATGCAGAACATTGGAGGTTCGAGTCCAACCCCTGGGGCCCCTGTTAAGTTCAGAGATACAGTGCCCTTGGGCCCATCGAGTCCGCACCGACCAACGATCCCCCGCACACTATCCCACACATGCTAGGGACAATTTATACATACCAAGCCTATCAACCTAGAGTTACGGCTAGGACTAGGGCAGGCGTTAGGGTTAGGCTAGGGCTAGGGTTAGGGTTAGGGTTTCCTCCCGCACTCCAAAGGCGCACAGGTTTGTATAGATTGTCCCTAGCGTGTGTGGGATAGTGTGCGAGGGATCGCTGGTCGCAGGCTGGGTCCACAAATGGGGGGCGTCGGGGAAAGTGGGGGAAGGGTTGGAGAATGGGAGAAGGGAGGGAGAGGGGGATGTGAGGGGAGGGGGGGGAGTGGAGAAAGGGGAGAAGAGTGGAGCGGGGAGAAGGGAGGAAGAGGGGGGAAGAGGATAGGCGAGAGAGGGGTGGTGGGGAGGGGAGTTCAGTCTACACTCACTGAATCCATCCCTGTGAAAAGTTAGAGACGGTGATTGGATCTGAAACGAACCAATACATCTATATTACTAAAAGTCTGATCTTGACCACTTCCTGTTGTTCTGTATATTGATTTTAGAAAAAACGCTGCCACTTGCGGCTGTGATTTTTGGCCATCTTACTCAGTCCCCCTCCGCTGCGCAGGACAAGGGGATTTTTCCCATCGATGAAAAATAAAAGAGTTATTAGTGTTTTAAAAATGTTTAGATTCTCTCTCCTGTCAATCATGCCATGAAGGCCATGCCCCTTCTGGTGGGAGGGGGGGAGGGACTATAAAACCCAGAAGTGTGGGCGTGGCTCAGTCTCTGCAAGATGGAGGAGGGAGAGATCACGACTCGCTGTCTTTAGGGGCCTTGCACCCTACTTGAAATGGTATGAAACTGCACTTGAATTTGGTGGCCTTGCCCCCTGCTTGAAATGGAATTTCAAGGAATAGCCGTGAGTCAACTGCCAGCCCACCAGCCATGAGTGAGTGAATTGCCAGCACAACAGGCTTGAGTGACTGAGCCGCCAGCCCAAGAATCCATTCGGCCCACAATGTCCATACTAGCCCTCTGGAAACCAGTCCCTTCAGCCCACAACACCCATACTAGCGCTCTAGAAAGCCCCCCCCCCCCCCCTTCCACTAGCCACCAATATTGGAATTGGTGGAGAGGTGGAATATTGCGTTGGGGGACCAGCCCTCCGTGTGATGCTGGGACCCAACGGGTCCCACTTAGTCTAGTCTGGAAATAAAACTGAACAACTCAAACATCTTTTCATTTGCACAATTGATTTTATTGTATTAATTTTAATATCTTAATGTTTAAAATCCATGCATTGAAGGAAGAATATTTTACAGCCCATCTGTGGTCCCTAACCCTACCCCTAACACTGACCCTAACCCTGAACCTAACCCTAACCCTAACCCTAACCGGGCGTCACCCGCAGGACAGCATACGTCAGCATGTATGTCGTGCAACTTCACGGTTTTACGGGCGTCAGTCACTGACGCTCGCAGTCGCTGAAAAAAATAGCAAAGTGGGACCGGCCCTTAAATCTATGCTTGTTTTAACATTCCTCCAGCGGAATTGCACTCTGTAAACCAGCATCTGCAGTTCCTTCCCCGGATCTGGCTCAACATGCTAATTACACTCGGGAATAGCGATACACACTCATGAACTAAACAAGTGAGCTAGATGCCGAATCATCAGGATTTTCCAGGTGGAGTATTGCTGCAGTAAGCTAAGAAAAAAAACAGGATTATCAATTTAGTATAGGAGGAGCCAAGTGAGACCAAAAAGCTAAAGAATTTTGACAAAATAATTTTTAGACATAAGTCTAAAAATTATTTTGTCAAAATTCTATTGCTTTTTATCATCTCATGATGATAATGATGCTGGACAGAATATAAATGTTAAATTAGAGGAGCATGTAAAGCGGTTTCAAGAAGTCTTGATAATTTTAACCTACTTAAAAACTGGCCAAACAAAATATTAGAAGCAACTTGTTAAGTAAATTGTATTTGATATTTTTCCTGATGCAATTTCTGCAGGGTCTGGTGCTTGGTGTATATGAGGGAGGGAAAGAGGATGAAACCATTCAGTTCACGAAAGCTGGAGAAATATTTGACAGTTCTATAGCTGGAAAGCTTAATGAACTTCTGACCATGTAAGTACAGTATTCCAAGCTAATGGAAACAAATTATAGAAAATATGTTAGATTAATTTATTCATACCAACTTGATTAGTACGGGTGTCGGGGGTTATGGGGAGGAAGGCAGGAGAATGGTGTTAGGAGATAGAGATAGATCAGCCATGATTGAATGGCGGAGTAGACTTGATGGGCCGAATAGCCTAATTCTGTTCCTATCACATGACCATATTATCTTATGAACTATATGAAAGAGTTAAAAATGTTTTTGAAATAGGTTTAAAGTCACTCTTGGATCGCCAAATTACTTTATTTTCACTAATATGATTATTTTGGGGAACAAATATCAAATTTGTTATGAATTATATGTGCTTTCTTTATTTGTGTGAGCACATGTTGTCACATAATATGTGGACAGATACAGGCAAAATACATATAATGTTTTGGCCATAACTTTGCGAGATTTAACTCTGCAATAATCACTCATGGCAAATTTCACAAAGTGCCATGTAGGGATGGGTGGTCAATGAATTAGTTTAGGGAAAAAATTTTGAGTAAAGTGATCTAAGGTGAGGTTGTAAGTGGGCATTTTGAGCACGAGGAGTGAGGTGATCAGGACTTTGTGTGAAAGTATGATGATGTAGCTTACAGTGCCACTGATTGTATAGAACAGTGGTATGCATGGAAAAGCAATGAGATTTCCTGTGCATGCAGTGAGAAATGTGGGCTGGTAAATGATGCATCACTAAGTTGTAGTAAAGCAAGAAAAAATTATACAAAATTATTTTAGCTTTCTGTTTAATATTGTTCATTTTTAAGATCTGGTCCTGCTCTTAAAAAAGGGAAGAGCCGCCTATTTTATGGACTGCATCAGGTATGTATTCAGGTTTAAATATATTTAATGCTATATTCAGTAATATGAGACCGTGTAAATTTTAATGGTGAGCAATCATAGATTAGAGAGATTAGATTAGAGATTCCTTTATTTGTCATTCAGACCTTCGGTCTGAACGAAATTTCGTTGCCTGCAGTCATACATATAATAATAAATGACAAAACACACAATAAACACAAATTAACATCCACCACAGTGAGTTCACCAGGCACCTCCTCACTGTGATGGAGGTAAAAGTCTTAAAGTCTCTGTCTCTTCCCGCTTTGTTCTCCCTCTACGCTGAGGCGATCCAGGCTTTTGATGCTGTCGCCCCGCCGGGCGACGGTAAGCCAGTCCAGCGGCCGAATCCGTGCTCCGCGACGGGCCGGCTCAAACTCCGCGGCCCGGGTGGTCGAAGCTGCCGAAGCTGCCGCCCTCCAGTCCAGCGGACGCAGCTGTAGTTGCAGGAGCCCAGAAAAACAGGTCACCACCTGTGACCTGCAAGCTCCGACGATGTCGTCCACTGGGCCCGCGGCCGAGCCTCCGGATTCAGGTCGCCACCAGTGTCCTCGGTCGCCACCGGCCGGAACGCCACCGCAGCCCTGAAGTTGGCCAGCCTCGCGCTCCCGAAGATGTCGTCCACTGGGCCCGCGGCCGAGCCTCCGGATTCATGTCGCCACCAGTGTCCTCGGTCGCCACCGCCGGAACGCCACAGCAGCCCGAAGTTGGCCAGCTCGCGCTGGTAAGTCCTGGCTCTGCCTCCGGAGCCTCGAGGCGGTCGGTCGCTCGCAGTTGGAGTTGGAGGCCGGCAGCTCGCAGTTGGAGTTGGAGGCCGGCAGCTCCGCCATTTTGGCCTCAGCGCAGACGAGGCAGAGAAGGGGATACGACAAGAAAAAGTCTGCATTCCCCCGAAGGAAGAGACAAAAGTCATGTTTCACCCCCCACCCCCCCACCCCACACATACACAACCCAATTAACTAAAATTTAACTAAAACAGGACAAAAGAAAACAATAAAAAAAGTAAAAACAGACGGACTGCAGGCGAGCCGCTGCTGTACGACAGCGCCGCCACTTCCGAATCATAGGTTCAAGGTTAGTTTATTGTCACGTACCAATTAAAGTACAGTGAAATTTGAGTTACCATACAGCCATACTAAGTGAAAAGCAACAAGACACACAACCACATAAAAGTTAACATAAACATCCATCACAGTGGATTCCACTTTCCTCCCTGTGATGGAAGGCAATAAAGTTCAATCTTCTTCCTCATTGTTCTCCCATGGTCGGGGCAGTCAAACCATCCGCAGTCGGGGCGATCAAAAGCCCCCGCAGCCGACGATCGAAGCCCCCGTCGGGGTAATCGAAAGTCCCGCGTCGGGACGGTTGAAACTCTCTCCGTGGCATGGAGCTCCCGAGTTGGCCTCTTCTTACCAGAGACCGCGGGCTTCACGATGTTAAAGACCACAGGCTCCGCAATTGGAGCTTCGATCCCTGACAAAGGGATCGCAAGCCCTGCAATGTTAAAGTCCCGCAGACTCCTGCGGCTTGGAGCGCCCGTCAGTCTGCAGGAAAGGTCGCCAACTCCACAAGGTTAGGCCGTAGTGGGGACTGAAATACGATACAGAAAAAAATTGCATCTCCGTCAAGGTACGAGATTGGAAAAAAGGTTTCCCCCAACTCCCCCCCCCCCACACACACACAAACCAAGGAACCATTAAAACATACTTTTTAACATACTAAATAAACAAAAAGGAATAAAGGACAGACTGTTGGCGAGGCAGCCACTGCTGGTGGCGCCATCCGGTCCATAAGGGATAGGAGTAAAATTAGGCCATCAAGGCTACTCGGCCATTCAATCATAGCTGATCTATTTCTCCCTCCTAACTCCCGTTCTCCTGCCGTCTCCCCATAACCTATGACACCTGTACCAATCAAAAATCTATCTATCTCTGCCTTTAAAAATATCCATGGATTGGCCTCCACAGCATTCTGTGGGAAAGAATTCCACAGATTCATCACCCTCTGACTAAAGAGATTTTGCCTCATCTGCTTCCAAAAAGAATGTCTGAGGCATGACCTCTAGTCCTAGACTCTCCCCACTCGTGGAAACATCCTCTCCACATCCACTCTCTCCCAAGCCTTTCACTATTCTGTATGTTTCAATGAGTCTCCCCCTCATTCTTCTAAACTCCAGTGAGTACAGGCTCAGTGCCGACAAACCCTCATCATAGGTTGACATTCCTGGATCATTCTTGTAAACCTTCTCTGGCCCTCTCCCAAGCCAGCACATTCTTCCTCAGATATGGTGCCCAAAATTGCTCACAATATTCCAAATGCCGCCTTACCAGCGCCTTGTAGAGCCTCAACATTACATCCCTGTTTTGTATACAAGCCCTGTTGAAATAAATGCTAGACATTGCGTCAATTATCTGAAAATTCAAATGACATTGTCAGTATTTCACATACTGTCAATGCATTTTTTAAAACGCAACGTTTTCTGGTTATTGTAAGCATAATACATTCAAAATCAAGTCATTAAAATAGCTCTCCATTATTTAATTACCAAATTAGGAAATCCAAATAAATTACTTAATTTTGTGCAGTGTAATTATCCTGGCAGTGTGTTATGAGGTTGAATACTGATCTCAAACTGAATAAATGCAGTCTGAGGAAGCAGACATTGAAGAAGCTTGACAAAATGTGTAGGAAAGAAACTGCAGATGCTAGTTTAAATCGAAGGTAGACACAAAATGCTGGAGTAACTCAGCGGGACAGGCAGATCTCTGCAGAGAAGGAATGGGTGACATTTCGGGTCGAGACCCTTCTTCAGACTGATGTCAGGCCCCAGACATCAATCTGAAGAAGGGTCTCGACCCAAATCGTCACCCATTCCTTCTCTCCAGAGATGCTGCCTGTCCTGCTGAGTTACTCCAGCATTTTTGTCTGCCTTTGAAGAAGCTTCATACGTTGTATAATATCTGTAATCTGTGTAAACTATCTTTATGTTGAGAATCAAAATAGTTTTGCAAAACCAGAAATAGTTATGTAATGCAAGAAGCATTCAGCAGGTGAGCAGAACCCAGGGAGAGTGAAATAATGTTTCAGGTCAGTAACCCATCATTGAACTTGAAAACAAGCATATTTAATTCCATCTTCTTGGGCTCAAACATTTCTTCCATGTGAATGAGCAATTAACTTGCACTTCTAATTTATCATACTGCACTTGATGCTCACGATGTGGTCTCCTCTCCAAGGGAGAAACCAAGAGGGAGAGAACAGATGCAATGTCTGAGATGGTGTGCAGGTACAAGATATTGTGGAAACCATTCTTGAATAATGTAGTTAGAGGCAGAAGAAAAAAATGAAATTATTGAAATTGAAAAAAGGCTGGTCATTTGTCAAAAATGGTTGATTATCTGAAATTTGTGAATTCATTTGAGTCCAGAGGGATACGTGATGCCCATGGGGAAGATGAGGTGCTGCTTCGCAAATTTACATTGGACTTCAATGGAGTAGTGTAGGGGGCAAAAAGCTGGGAGAGCACAGGGAGAATTAAAGTAACAGGTGATTGACTAGAAGCACAGACTGAATGGAAATGTTCTCTAAAATGTTCAGCCAATCTGTGTTTGTTTTTTCCATCGTAGAGGAGACCTACATCGTGAGATAAATGGGCAGTTGCTGAATCCTACACTGTTGTATGGGTGCCAGAGATTTCTCTTAGTTCTCTCTATTTCCTCTTTCTGCAAATTAAAATATGCTTGTTTTCTCCCTTTATAGTTCTGATGAAGCTTCAAGGGCTTGACATCTTGCCTCTGTTTCTCCTCCATGGTTACTGTCTGACCTGCTGAGTGTTTTCACCATTTTCTGTTTTTGTTTCGGATATCCAATATCTGGAATCTTTTTTGGTCCCCCTTTGGTGTAAATTCTCATTTATATTTTATATTTTACATCTCGAATGGTTATGAAATAGAGGCTGATGTTGTTCTACATCTGTCTGAAAGTACGCTGAGCATGGATTTGCATATAGTTTTAATGCCCACAGTTTGAATCATTAAATTATTATGACAGTAGGATTATGCCCATCTTTTCATCGTCAATCCCTTGCTGTTTTCTTTCTGTTTATTTATTCTGGAATCTGAGCTTTGAGAACAAGGCAAGCATTAATTGTTCATTCTTAATGCCCTAAACTATTTGGATAATTTCTGAGGGCATTTAACAGTCAACCACATTGTTGGATATGGAGTCAGATTTAGACCAGATGAGGTAAGGGCAGCAGATTTTTACCCCAGATAAAGTTTTACAACATTTTGGAAATTTCTGGTCATTATTTATGACTAGCTATGTTTTTTTAGATTAATGTACGTATTCACTAAAATTAAATTCTTAAAAAGTCACCGTGGGATTTGACTCTGGATTGTTAGTCCAGACTCTGGTAATTTAACCCCTCTGTTACCAATGTAGACTGACGTCCCTTCACTTTAGTGTTATTTTCTGATACTTGTGCAGGTAGAATAAGAGAACTATCATTTTTAGTGAAAAGATTATAATATCTATCCTCTTATCATTAAAACATTTGCGTTAATAGGATTTTCCCCACATTGCAGTTGTTGGTCTTGGTGACAAAAATGCTGGAATTAATAGTTTGGAACAATACAACGAAGGCAAAGAAAACATTCGAGCTGCCATAGCAGGTAAATGGATCTTGTTAATTTCCGCACAGTTTTTATTAGCAGCTAAATTGGTTAGAGATCAATACATATCAAAACAAAACTACAGTTAAATGAATGGAAAATACTTTTAAACTGAAAAAGCATCAGAGTGCAATGAAGTTTTGGGTTATCATAACTTGAAGAAATGTTATCTTTACCCAAGGTCAGAAGTGGTTAGATGTAGGCATGTAGCCTTGTCAGAACTAGTCAAAATTTGATGCTGCTTAAAATTCATCAAGACTTAATGGCTCCATATCAAATGACATAGGAGGAATAAAAAAACAGCTTAAAATAAGACTTTAGTTAAGCTTCATCTCCATTTCTGCTTCTGTACAGTAATGTAAAAACTCAGGTAGACACAAAACTCAGCGGGTCAGGCAGCATCTCTGGAGAGAAGGAATGGGTGACGTTTCGGGTCGAGACCCTTCATCAGACTCAACGTAAAAACGCGGACTGATTAGGTGGCAACCTCATCCTGTCAAGGACTCTTGTTTTAATCATTGAGAGGTTTTCATTTTTTTAAACTGAATTAGTGAACAAGAAGACAGGGATAATAAAAGAGAATTCTTCTTTGCAATTAGTTTGTTCTCTATGGAATAGATTGCCACAGATTATTGGAGATAAATATCACTGGAAACAATTAAGAAATAATGTGGAGGCACAAGGGAAAGCCGATGCTGGAATATGTAGCAAAATGGGGAGCAGATGGAGGAACTCGGCAGGTCAGGCAGGATCTGAGGAGGGAATTGAACAGTTGACATTTTGATACTTTATCTAAAAATAATAGAATATTAGAATGGAGGCCCTAATGCCTGTATGGAATGGAGGAATTTTGTTGGGCTGAATGGCTTTCCTCATTTGTAATTAATGAAGTACATAACACAGCTGTACACAAATAAGGATTACAAAAACCGAACTGGATTGCACTTAAGTTTAACCAGAGGATTTCAGAGGATGCTGGCTATCCTTCATCTTGAATCTAATTTCCACTTTAGTGCATTGAAAATTGGAAGTCAGAGACAAATTGGCGCTCTCATTCTTCGGTGTTGAAGATGACAATGAGTCTGCAATGGAATACAGATCCATTGAAGAGATCTAGCTTTATGCAAGAGCCACGATACCCGTCACTTCAATAAAATTATTTGAATGTTAACCCTGAGTAAAAAGTAGGGGCAGACAGGTTTTTTCCCCAAATTTTCCTTGATCTTAATATTTTTAATTAATTTTTAGTTCTTCAATATGTTTTTAATTAAACATCATTTAATCTTAAACATTGATTATCATAGACACTGTTTCAATGGACAATTCTAAAAATAGTTCAACAATCTGTCAGAGTGATAAAGGGTCAAATATAATCATGGTGTTCTGGAGGAATAGCCCTCAAGATCAGTGCCTGAGACCTGTCGCCACTCATGGCCTGCTCTGCCTGCTGGGATGGTTCTTTGCTGCAGAGGGTCATTTGGGCTGGACTATAGTAGTAGTTTGTATAATAGGTTTGTGCAATCATTATGAGTAATGAGTTCGGACAGTGACTCCGTGGTGGTGGTAGTTTCAGCATTTTATTTATCAATAAAGAATGAAAAGCAAATTTGAAATTATGATTTGAAGGAAGTTTTCATTGTGTCAGACGGCCTTTCACGTGAACTCATTAAGTGTGCAGTGGTTGCTTTTAATGACTAATAGTTCAGCCACTTTTTTTTAAGCTTGTTAGTCAGTTCTGCTGAAGCAAACTTGCATGTAATCGTTAAGTGACAGAACATTTAGCTTTTGTATGTCTTTTAGTTGGATGCAGGCAGTTACAAGACCTAGAGGTTCCTCATGTGGAAGTTGATCCGTGTGGGGATGCCCATTGTGCAGCAGAAGGGTCTATTTTGGGTTTATTTGAGTATAATGAGCTGAAGAAGAAGAAGAAAACAGCAGTCACTGTGAAGCCATATGGAAGGTATTGTAATAGTATGTATGTTTAGAAACCGTACTCTCAATTTTATAAAGGATATTATGTTCATTCAGCAAAAGACTGAATTACTAATATATTTGCAGATTTCAATTCTAGTTAGCTGTGGCTCTATTTAGCCAAAATTTAAAATGTGGCAGGATTTTTAACTTGTTTGCATCACTTCCTCGTGACACAGTGCATTCTCTTAAGATTTCAGTTGTAATGCTGGTTAAAAACATTATACGTAATTTCAATTTTTTTCTTCTTTGAATATTGATTATTCCCTTCAGAGATGAAGGCTGACCTGCTAATGTTTTCATCTTTATGTTGGAGATGTCAAGTAATTGCAGTTTTTTTCTTTTTGTCTTAAGCCCCTGTCCCACTGTACGAGGTAATTCATGAGTCCTCCCGAGTTTTCCCCTGATTCGAACTCGGAGAATGTCCGTAGCGGCTCGTAATGCTAACGGTAGGCACTCGGGACATCCGGTAAACTCGTGACGTTTTCTCATCCCTGTAAAAAATGTCCACGAGTAAAAAAAACCTCGTGATAAATTTAAAAAAAAAACGTTTTACTCGTAGTTGACCATTACGAGCCGCTTCGAGACATCCACGAACTCCGAAGGACCCGCTACGGACATTCTCCGAGTTCGAATCGGGGGAAAACTTGGGAGAACTCGTGAATTACCTCGTACAGTGGGACAGGGACTTTACAATTTTTTAAACCTATGAGAAGTATGGTATATAAATTATTTTATTTATCTTTTAACTAATAGCCACTATATATAATTAGGTCTGAATGTAGAGCATACTTTTGTTGAGTTTCTTACCTTGGTATACTAATCTGTCAAGGAGGAAAAGCTACAATTTAAAAATTGTGTAACCTCAATAGCTTTAAGTATTGAAGTTCCTACATTTTGATTTTTTTAACAAATTAATTGATCAGATTTGTGAGTGATTGTTGAATCATTTTGGACCATTAAATTGGAATAATTTTAACAAGCACACTTTGGAAATATTTTCTTTTTGCAAGTTTGGAAAATGAAGCATGGCAGAGAGGAGTTATGTATGCAGAAGGACAGAATTTGGCTCGGCATTTGATGGAAGCACCGGCTAATTATTTAACTCCAACTAGTTTTGCAGAGATCATTCAACAAGCACTACATTCAACAGGTGATAAAGTTGAAGTGCATATAAGGTAATTCTTGCAATTTGCATTGAAGTAACAAAAGCATTAAAGTTGCAGAACTTGTGAGGAAAAAGTATTGTAGCAGCAGATTGCAAATTGTTCATGTTTAGCTTTTGTTATTTAAGAAGTGATAAAAGAAAAGCTGTCCAGTGAGGCATTAAAATGGTTTTCCACTCTCTCCTCATACTACAAAATTTGAAATGTGTTTATTCCGGTAAAACATGTTTATCATATAACCATATAACCATATAACTATTACAGCACGGAAACAGGCCATCTCGGCCCTTCAAGTCCGTGCCGAACATTTTTTAAAATTTTAAATAAATACTTCCCCCTAGTCCCATCTACCTGCACTCAGACCATAACCCTCCATTCCTTTCCCGTCCATATACCCATCCAATCTATTTTTAAAGGATAATGCTCCCATTATCAGCAGTCTAAACAGTCATATTAACTTTTTGAATTGTCACAGCAAAGCATGAAGCAATAGGTTTAAAAATATATATATTTCAGTGCTATCAATAAAACTCTAATAATGTATTTAAGTAATAAATGACTACTAAAGTAATGCAGACCAGAAAGGTGTTCGATTGGATTTCCTTGTACAATTTTAGCTGTTAAAGCCTTTCATCAATATATGAATATCAGCATGAAGAAGGGTCTCGATCTGAAACATTACCAATCCATGTTCTTCAGAAATGCTGCATGACCTGCTGAGTTACTCCAACATTTTGTGTGTTATCCTGCCATCAATATGTTTAGCTGCCATTTAGATGATGGACTAGAGGAAATCTGACTCCTGTGAAACTCTTGCCCAATTAAAAAAAAAGTCATAAGCATTATGAGAGAACATGGAAAATGGAAGAGGACATAAAATTCCCAAAATTAACGAAGTTACACAAAAAGAATGGGTCGATTGGGCTTGTATTCACTGGAATTTAAAAGGATGAGAGGGAATCTTCTAGAAATATAAAATTCTTAAGGGATTGGATAGGCTAGATGCAGGATAAATGTTCCTGATGTTGGGGGAGTCCAGAACCAGGGTTCTGAGGTTATCCACTTTGGTGGCAAAAACAGGAAGGAAGATTATTATCTAAATGGTGTCAAGTTGGGAAAAGGGGAAGTACAACAGGATCCTGGGGGTCTTTGTTCCTCAGTCAATGAAAGTAAGCATGCAGGTACAGCAGGCAGTGAAGAATGCGAATGGCATGTTGGCCTTCATAACAAGCGGAGTTGAGTTTAGGAGCAAAGAGGTTCTTCTGCAGTTGTACAGGGCCCTGGTGAGACCACACCTGGAGTCTTGTGTGCAGTTTTGGTCTCCATATTTGAGGAAGGACATTCTTGCTATTGAGGGAGTGCAGCGTAGGTTCACAAGGTTAATTTCTGGGATGGCGGGACTGTCATATGCTGAGAGAATGGAGCAGCTGGGCTTGTATACTCTGGAATTTAGAAGGATGAGAGGGGATCTTATTGAAACATATAAGATTATTAAGGGTTTGAGCACGCTAGAGGCAGGAAACATGTTCCCGATGTTGGGGGAGACCATAACCAGGGGCCACAGTTTAAGAATAAGGGCTAAGCTATTTAGAACGGAGATGAGGAAATACTTTTTCACACAGAGAGTTGTGAGTCTGTGGAATTCACTGCCTCAAAGGGCATTGGAGGCCGGTTCTCTGGATACTTTCGAGAGGTGGATAGGGCTCTTGAAGATAGCAGAGTCATGGGATATGGGGAGAAGGCATGAACTGGGTACTGATTTTGGGTGATCAGCCATGATCATATTGAATGGCGGTGCTGGCTTGAAGGGCCGAATGGCCTACTCCTGCACCTATTGTCTATTGTACCTGCATGCTTACTTTCATTGACTGATGAACAAGGACCCCCAGATCCCATTGTACTTCCCCTTTTCCAAACTTGACACCATTTAGATCATAATCTTCCTTCCTGTTTTTGCCACCAAAGTGGATAACTTCACATTTATCCACCTTAAACTGCATCTGCCATGCATCTGCCCTGACCCAACCTGTCCAAGTCACCCTGCATCCTCCTCACAGTTCACACTGCCACCCAGCTTTGTGTCATCTGCAAATTTGCTAATGTTACTTGTAATCCCTTCATCTAAATCATTAATATATATTGTAAATAACTGCGGTCCCAGCACCGAGCCTTGCGGTACCGCACTAGTCACTGCCTGCCATTCTGAAAGGGACCCGTTAACATTGTTCAGCCACTTATAGTACCTGTTGTTGTGTTATGAAGACTATGATTTATTGGACATGTTATGTAGAGGATTGATTAATAGTCAAGAGAATGTGAGTTCAAAGTCAAAGGTTTGAATTCCTTTATTGACAACAATCACATTTCAGCAAACCTTGAAGTACTGGGTTGAGGTAAAATGCCAACAGGTTCACTATTATCAGTAAGGAATGAAACTGGTCAGTCATGTCCTGGCTTATTTGTGACTCCAGTTCTGCTGACCACCTAGTAATTTAGAAAGACACTAGGATAAGTGATCTCTACCAGTCTTCCCAAACGTTTGTAGGTATTATACATGATGCTGATTTAATATTTTCCATATATTTGTCACAGGCCCAAATCCTGGATTGAGGAGCAACAGATGGGAGCTTTCCTTAGTGTAGCCAAAGGCTCAGATGAAGAGCCAGTATTTTTAGAGATTCACTATAATGGTTCTACACTCTCCAGTGAATCACCATTAGTTTTTGTCGGAAAAGGTATTACATTTGACAGGTGAGTTCTGAGTTTTTAATTTTTTATTTAACATTCTATTTTTAAACTCCAGGTATTACTGCCTGACATTCTGAGCAGAATGGTGGAGATTAAAGTGTGGTCTTTATTAATATTCCAGAATATTGTTTGGAGTCTTGTGTTTTTAAAGAATGCAGAATGAGAAATATTACAGTGCAAATGCCGATGCCAAAATATTTTTTTTAATCCAAGCTTACTGCAATAATTAAGATGACGTATTTTCCACAATAGTAAAGTAGGCTTCATCTTGAAATACAAGTTCATTCCAACACATTTCTCTTAACCTGATTTAGGAATATGAACCCTGATGTCAAGTATTTTAACTCAAATTTTATTTCAGCTTTTGATTGACTTGCTGCATAGTATAGAAAAAGTAGCTGGAAAATCCTGTCTGAGAGAACTAAAACCACACCAGATCTTTTGGGCTTGCAGCTGTAACATTGTTTTTTGGAATAAATGTTGTTTGTACTGCAGAAAAGTATTTTATATTCTTCCACCTGGAATTATGTTTAGCTAACCTTATCTCTGCTTTCTCTTCTGGTAGTGGTGGAATTTCAATTAAACCTGCCTCGGGGATGGATGCAATGAGAGCCGACATGGGAGGAGCAGCAACAGTCTGTTCTGCCATAACGACTGCAGCATCTTTGAAACTTCCCCTTAATATCATAGGTAAAATGTTGTGCTGCAATTCACCTGGAAGGATGGAAGTTTTGAAGTGTAATTAGGATGAGGATCCAGTCCACAGTTTATTAGTATTGTATATAGATTTGGTCTCCTTACCTATGAAAGGACATTCATGCCGTAGATGGCAACAAAGATTCATAAGTTAGATTTGCAGGATGCTAGGATCTTCTTTAAGAGGAGTTAAGTATGGTTATGTTTTCACTAGAATGAAAGAAAACCTCTGATATTAGTACTATGGAACCTATGTTATGCATTGCTGTGAATTATATTCTGTACTCTGCATCTTCCCCCTTTGCTCTATCTAATAAACAGTCTACCCTTGTTATGACGGACCTCTTTGTACAGATTTCAGTTATAGAGGACAGATCGTCCCCACAGAATTCAGACAGAAGAGGAATAGATCGGGTAGATGCACAGAATCTCATGCCCAGAGTAGGGGAATTGAGAACCAGAGGACATAGGTTCAAGGTGAAGGGGAAGAGATTTAATATCAATCTGAGGGGTAACTTTTTCACACAAAGGGTGGTGAGTGTATGGAACAAGCCGCCAGAGGAACTAGTTGAGGCTGGGGCTATCCCAACGTTGAAGAAACAATTAGACGGGTACATGGATAGGACAAGTTTGGAAGGATATGGACAGCATGCAGGCAGGTGGGGCTAGTGTAGCTGGGACATGTTGGCCGGTGTGGGCAAGTTGGGCCGAAGGGCCTGTTTCCACACTGTATGACTCTATGACACTGTCACTTTATGAACACAGGCTACTAGTTACACCGCAGAGGTCATAGAAATTGATTAGCAATTGCTTTGATCGACACTTGTGCAATGATACTCTATTAAGCAATGTCACAAACAGCATTTAGTATTTTTAGTTTGCAGTAACAAAAGTACATTTTTAGCTGGTAAAAATAACTTTGTATTTGAAAACAATTTATTGTTTCATGGAGTGACTGCTAGGTGGTTGGAGCGAATCCTTTACTCGGTTACAGCGAACAATCAGCATTAATGGACACCATTCCCTCACTTAGGGTCCATTATAATGACGGTTTGAGTTGGACTTGATTGCATTTATAGGCACAAAATGCCGGAGTAACTCATATGGTCAGGCAGCATCTCTGGAGAAAAGGAATAGGCTGAAGAAGGATCTTGACCTGATTCATCACCTCTTTTTATTCTCCAGAGATGCTGCCTGAGCTGCTGAGTTACTCCAGCATTTTGTGTTTATCTTTGGTGTAAACCAGCATCTGCAGGTTCTTCCTACACATTGATTGTATTTATGTATGGTATATCTGATCTGTTTGGATAGCATGCAAAACAAAGCACTTCACTGTACCTTGATACACATGACAATAATAAACCTAAACTTAATTTTGACAAGAGGTCGAGTGTTATCGTCTCAGCATTTGTCTAAGACATTTGGTCTGAGGTGAGGAGAAGTTTCTTCATTCAGAAAGTTGTGAACCTGCTACTTGAGATTGAGATCACATCACAAATGTATTGAAGAGAGATTTCTCGACACAAAAATAATTAAGGAAGATGAGAAGAGGATAGGAATGTTAATTAAAGACAAGGGGATATGTTATGGTAATGAGTAATACTGCATCAATGAGGAATGTTTTTAAATCCATACAGTTCTGTGTGTTTTTTCTAAATTGTGGAAGATTGAGGACGTTCAAGTCCTGAACCAGTGATTTTACTTTCCTGTATAGGGTGTAGATATAACTTGTATGAGCTGTTTGGAGATGGCAGGAGATGAGAGGTGTAATTTTAATTTTGATGGTAAATGGCTCCTCTTGTGTTTAATACATCTATTAGGTCTGGCTCCTTTGTGTGAGAATATGGTGAATGGCAGAGCAAATAAACCTGGTGATGTGGTTAGAGCTAAAAATGGCAAAACTATACAGGTAATGCTTGACTTATTGAAACATTTTTCTAAGAGTTTATTAAAACATTTTTCTAACATTTTTTGAAAGTCAATTTCTTGTTTATAATTAAATGGATTTGAGACTGTTCTATTTTCTATGTTAAACGTTACAATGTTTTTACTGTTTGAATTATCTTGTATTTTTAAGGTGGATAACACTGATGCTGAGGGTCGTTTGATACTGGCTGATGCCCTATGCTACGCACACAACTTTAACCCCAAAGCCGTTGTAAATGCTGCAACCTTAACAGGTATTGCTTTCTTTGTACAAGGTCATTAAGTGTATTTGATCACAACAGTGCAGTGCTAACTACATTTCTTATGAATTAGATAATGTGAAATCATTCTAAATACAGTTGGATTATTTTGCTAATTTGAACTGGATTGCAGGAGGGAATTTGTTAAACTCGTACCCTGAATCTTGCTTTACTGGGGGCCAGCTCAGACAGGAACAGACACAAAATAAAACATCTTGTGCATTAGTGGTGTCTCGAATAAGTCGGTTTATTTAAGGTCTTAACAGTGTGCACTGAAAACACTCTGAGAGAACCTAAAGTGCTTCAAAGATTCACAGTACCTACAGCATGTAATATTCTCAGAACGCAATGGTTTCATGTGGATTCTACATTCTTGGAATAATTCATCATTGATCAATGTCTCTGTAATCTTTCATTTTTGTCTATCCCCAGAGTTATCTTTAACATTACATTAACTGTTATTTTGAAAACCACTCTCCCATATATCTAACGAATTGGCACAACAAAATACACCATTTTCTGTGCAGTTTTATTACCTACAGCTTAGTTTACAAGTTCCAATGTTTATTTTAACTAAACTGGCTGTGCTGTGGAACTTTCACAACATGATAAATCTATTTATTGCCTCACTAACATCTTGAAATCCCCTATGTTGGTCATTTTCCCAACATGCTTCCCAAGTATGTAAGCTTCCTTATTCATCTTCCTTATAATTTTCAAGATTTCCGTCATCATGGATGCTTTACCTTGACAACTTTCAAAATGTATTGTATTCAAAATAGTAAAAATCCTGGACAGTGTCTTGCATTAGTTGGTTGCTGGTCAGGCCATCTTTTACTATCCATAACTTGGATGTTCTGAGAAACTACTAATGGACTTCCTTCAATAACTTTATCAGCGTGATATCCTATCTGTAGCCATTTGTTGCATTTGTCTGACTTGATCAGTTAATTCAAAGGAGAGTTAAGAACCAAACACATTGGTGTCACACTGGACTCCTGTACAGGCCAGGGAGGGGCAGCGGGATTCTCTCCCTCAAGAATGTTAATGAACCACTTGGATTTTACAACAATTTGCCAGAATAAAGGTCAATTACTTAAGCAATTTGTTACACTTTTTGTGGAAACTAAATTCCAATCTCCATCTTTTCTGTGGTAGGAATTGAACATCTTCATAGAAACATAGAAAATAGGTGCAGGAGTGGGCCATTCGGCCCTTCGAGCCTGCACCGCCATTCAATATGATCATGGCTGATCATCCAACTCAGTATCCTGTACCTGCTTTCTCTCCATACCCCCTGATCCCTTTAGCCACAAGGGCCACATCTAACTCCCTCTTAAATATAGCCAATGAACTGGCCTTAACTACATTCTGTGGCAGAGAATTCCAGAGATTCACCACTCTCTGTGTAAAAAATGTTTTTCTCATCTCAGTCCTAAAAGATTTCCCCTTTATCCTTAAACTGTGACCCCTTGTTCTGGACTTCCCCAACATCGGGAACAATCTTCCTGCATCTAGCCTGTCCAACCCCTTAAGAATTTTGTAAGTTTCTATAAGATCCCCCCGTCAATCTTCTAAATTCTAGCGAGTTCAAGCCGAGTCTATCCCGTCTTTCTTCATATGAAAGTCCTGCCATCCCAGGAATCAGTCTGGTGAACCTTCTCTGTACTCCCTCTATGGCAACAATGTCTTTCCTCAGATTAGGAGACCAAAACTGTACGCAATACTCCAGGTGTGGTCTCACCAAGACCCTGTACAACTGCAGTAGAACCTACCTGCTCCTATACTCAAATCCTTTTGCTATGAATGCCAACATACCATTCACTTTCTTCACTGCCTGCTGCACCTGCATGCCTACTTTCAATGACTGGTGTACCATGACACCCAGGTCTCGTTGCATCTCCCCTTTTCCTAATCGGCCACCATTCAGGTAATAGTCTACTTTCCTGCTTTTGCCACCAAAGTGGATAACCTCACATTTATCCACATTATACTGCATCTGCCACGCATTTGCCCACTCACCCAGCTTATCCAAGTCATCTTGCAGCCTCCTAGCACCCTCCTCACAGCTAACATTGCCCCCCAGCTTCGTGTCATCCGCAAACTTGGAGATGTTGCATTCAATTCCCTCGTCCAAATCATTAATATATATTGTAAATAGCTGGGGTCCCAGCACTGAGCCTTGCAGTACCCCTAGTCACTGCCTGCCATTCTGAAAAGGACCCGTTAACTCCTACTCTTTGCTTCCTGTCTGCCAGCCAGTTCTCTATCCACATCAATACTGAACCCCCAATACCGTGTGCTTTAAGTTTGTATACTAATCTCTTATCTAGGATCTTGTCAAAAGCCTTCTGAAAGTCCAGATATAACACATCCACTGGTTCTCCCTTATCCACTCTACTAGGTACATCCTCGAAAAATTCAGTAAAATAAATACTACATTACAGTAATATATTTATGTTGACATTAATGACACCATGTGTAAGATATTGGTGTCAAACATGTCTGAAATGTCAGCATTCATAACATTTTTAAATATTGAACCGGGTGATTTGATATACGTTATTTTAACAGGTGCTATGGATGTTGCCTTGGGATCAGCAGCTACTGGGGTTTTCACCAACTCCGACTGGTTGTGGGAACACCTCAGAGAAGTAAGAATAACTGATGTTTTACACCGAGCATTTTAGGATCTCATTTGTAGTTTAAGAATCTAAAGGGCCTGTCCCACTATACGAGTTTACCCAAGAGCTCTCCGAGTTTAAAAAAAAATCAAACTTGTGGTAAGTACGTAGAATGTATGTAGCCGGTACGTCTGAGCTCGGGACGTCTCTTAGCGTCTCGTAACGCTAACGGGAAACGTGGTAAGCTCGTGAAGTTTTTTCAACATGTTGAAAAATGTTCACGAGAGCCCCGAGTACCTACGAGCAGCTATTACCATAATTCTCTGAGTTCGAATCAAGGGAAACTTGGGAGAACTCTTGAATTACCTCGTGTAGTGGGACAGGCCCTTAATTCTATGCTCATATGCTTGTGAAAGAAACCCAGGTCAGAAGGTGGTATGTATCGAGGCAAGGATATTGTAACAAAGACACCATTCTCCCTCTCCATTAACTTTCAGTTTTTTGGGAAATGAAAAATAGCTTGCAATGTGATATGATTTTGTTAAAATGACTAACCAACATTCATTAAATTTGATGTATAGGAATATTGTAATTTTTAGACTTTAGAGATACAGTATAGAAACAGGCCCTTTGACCCACCAAGTCCACATCGACCAGCGATCACCCGTACACAAACACTATCCTACACACTAGGGACAAATTACAGAAGCCAATTAACCTACGAACCTGCATGTCTTTGGAATATGGGAGGAAACCGTAGCACCCGGAGAATACCCATGCAGTCACAGGGAGAACGTATAAACTCTGTAAAGATAGCACCCGTGGTCAGGACCGAACCTAGGTCTCTGGTGCTGTGAGGCAGCAACTCTACCGCTGAGCCACTGTGCCACCCTAATCGTTGCAGGAATTTGTGAATAATTTTTTTTTATTTTTTATTTTTTTATTTTTATTTATTAGAAGTACATTACATTACAACCAATTACATTAGTACTCGTCACATATATCTTATTACAATTAATGTACTCCGTTTATTTTTTACACTAATAAAGGGAAAGGACGAGATTGAGGGAAAGAAGAAAGTGAAGGAAACAAGTGAAAGTGTAAAAAACGTGACCAAAAAAAAGGGAAAAAAAAGACCCTATAAGAAAGAAATTAAAAACAAAAAGAAAGAGTTAAGAAATGGACCCTAAAAATGAAGAAAAAAGAGAAAGAGGGAAAAGGGAAAAACAAATACTTTTTTGTAAGCATCACGCAAATGGGACATACCAACTCTCCAGCTTTCATCCCCCCTCACCTGACCTCAGTTTTTTTTTTAGTACTTTTGCACCCTATACTTGTAATAATTCTATAAATGCAGACCACGTCAGGTGGAAGTGATGAATTTGTGAATAATGATCTTCAATAATATCTCTACCAATAATTTAAAACAACTAAGATTACAAAACAGTAAATTAGCAAAGTGATTCATAAATATAATCAGAAGGGTATTTAAAATGATAAAACCTGTTTTATATTGTAAGTTGATGTTGCACTGTATAATAAGATTGATCGTTTGAGTGTGCCCTTCTCAGCATATTTGAAACAGAACCTTGACAACATTCACCTAATTGTCATTGCTGGGTTCTTAGATTCTAACCTATTTTGTAGATGTCATGAGACACAGGCAACGTTACGCTCTGAGTGTTCTCACCGGGATCAGGGTGGTGTGACAGGGTGGTGTGAGTGCATTTATCAAAACATACATAAGGCTGTGAAATCAAAAGGAAAATGGCTTGTTTTGCATTTAGCCCATCTTTCATTCATCCCACTTTTAACAGTGATACAAAATTTGTATGTTTTGAAGACAGTTGAGAATAGTCAAATTTTAAATTGAGATTTTTCTGATTGTATTATCAATAATAAATAAAGGTTTTGGAGAGTACACAAAGATTGACTTAAATAGTTTCAAAGCTGACAGTTATGTGACTGCACTGGAGAAGCTGGAGCCGTTTGGGGGGGACAGTGGAGGCTGTGAGGAGATTTAATAGAGGTGCTTAAAATCATGAAGGCTGCTGACATTAGGAAAATAGAAACAATCGACAAGAACAGGTGACGGAATGAAGGGGAATGACAAAAGAATGAAAAGATGAGAAAAATCTCAAGCAAATGTATAATTTAAAAGGGAGTTGGGCAAGGATTTTAAAAAGTGCACAAACATAGGGAGAAGGTGCGCGAGTAGAACCAGTAGGATTGCAATATGAACACAATGGCCTGATTCATTCCTGTGTACCATTGACATATTTGATGCCAATCTCTTTTCGATTTCAGACTAAACCTATTATCTTGGGCTTGTGCTGTTTTTATTTAGGCTAGCATCGTGACTGGAGATCGTGTCTGGAGGATGCCCCTTTTCCAACATTATACCAGACAAGTCACAGAATCACAACTAGCCGACCTGAATAACATTGGCAAATACAGGTGAAAATGTTATTTTGCCTCTAAGTCTAATGTTAAAATTACTTCCACTGGATGAATTGAATAATGAAACAAAGAGTAGGGACTGCTCTTCAGCCCTTCAGTTATTTCTCCATTTCATGAGATTATGGCTGATCAATTTCCTGATTTCATCTATCTACAAAAGGGACCTGAGAAGAGACATTTTCACAGAGGGTGGTTTTGTGTTTGGAATGAGCTTCCTGGGCGTTCGAGTGGCCGAACCAGGTTATGATGCAACCAATCAATATTCTCTCCACCATACATCTGTAAAAATACAAGAGAGTATTCATCGACATACTGAATCTCCTCAATCTTTTAAAGAAGTAGCAGGATTGATGTGCTTTCTATATGATTGTGTCAATGTGCTGGGCTCAGGACAGATCTTTAGAACATCTGCAAGTCCAGGAATTTGTTGACTCTCAGATTTTCAATCTACCTCCTATACTATGACTCATTATTAACCATTATATGTCCTCGGTGAATTTAAAGTTGGCATTGGAACTGTATCAAGCTTCACAGTTATTGACATAGAGTGAGTAGAGCAGGGGACTGAACGGCACCGAGTTGCTGTAGAAACAAGGAACTGCAGATGCTGGTTTACACAAAAGAACACACAGTGCTGGATGTATCTCAGCGGGTCAGGCAGCATCTCTGGAGAACATGGATAGATGATGTTTCGGATTGGGACGCTTCAAACTGATTGTGGGGGGTGCAAGAAAGCTTGGAGGAGAGGAGAGACAGGACATAGCATGGCAGGTAATAGGTGGTCACAGACGAGGGGTTGGGTGAAAAGTGAGGACCAGGGGAACTATTCTTGTTCCGTCATTGGGGAGCTAGGAGGAGTAAGAGCAGAACTATGGGATACATAGGAGATGCGGGTGAGGGATCAATCTACAACAGATTGGAGTAAACCACGTTTCCTAAAGAAAGAGAACACCTTGGATGTCCTCAAATGGAAAACCTCATCTTGGGAGCAGATATGGCAGTGACGGAGGAATTGAGAGTAGGGGATGGTGTCTTTGTAAGAGGCAGGATGGGAGGAAGTGTAATCAAGATAACTGGAAGGCAGTAGGTTTGTAGTAGATCTCAGTTGATGGCCTCTCTGCTATGCAGGGGACTGAGTACACAGCCCTGAGGAATACTAGTGTTGAGGTCAGGGGGGAGGATATGTCAAGGCCATTTCTAACCCACTGAGATTTACTGAACAGGAAATCCATAAGCCATTTGCAGATGGAAGTGCCCAGGCCAACATCCGAAGATAATCTTATTCAGTATTATGGTGTAGAAGGCTAAGCTATAGTCAGTAGTGAATAGCATTCAGCCATAGGTATTCTTGGGGGTTAGGTGATAACATGTAAAGGAGAAGGTCTCCCTGGATCTAGTTAATCAGTTTGAATGATCCTTTACTGTGACATTTATACTGTAAAGCAATAAACATAGATTACATTTAATACGTGTTTCACACATTTAGCACATAATTAAGCATGGTGCAACTGGTAAAGCTGTTACCTCACAGTGTTAGTGATCCAGGTTCGATCCTGACCTCGGGTGCTGTCTGTGTTGCACAGTCTCTCTGTGACTGCGTCAGTTTTTTCTGGGTGCCCCAGTTTCTCCCACGTCCCAAAGACGTGAAGATTTGTAGGTTAATTGGCCTCTGTAAATTTCCTATAATGTATGGGGAAAGTGGAATAACATAGAACTAGTGTGAGTGGGTGATCAATGGTCCACGTGGACTCAGTGGGCGAAGCGCCTATTTCCATGCTGTGTCCCAAAAAGTAAAAGAAAATGTTGTAGCTGCTGGAATAAAGATTGTTAGGCTAGAGAGGTTGCTCAGCAATTATTAGTTTTTCTATTGATTAACATTCAGTTCTGATCATGGAAGACCAAGCATTGTCAGAGGAAGAGTAATGGTTAATCAGGTGCTGAAAATCTTTAAGGGCATAATGACAGCCAACACCTCTTCCTGTGCTATGCACCTGATCCACTGCCCCCTTGGGAAAGCTACAGCACGCTCCAACCATTAGTTGCATTATTATTCGCAATCATTGCTTCTATTATTGCATTGGGTCCTAGTGCAGTTAATGTAATTTTTGTTGTTTTGTTGCTTAAATCCATTTTCTCCATCTTGGAGGCCTGTGGGCTCACAAGAATGCATACAGTGGCTTGCAAAAGTATTCATACCCCATGAACTTTTCCACATTTTGTCACGTTACAACCACAAACGTAAATGTATTTTATTGGGATTTTATGTGATAGACCAACACAAAGTGGCGTATAATTGTGAAGTGGAAGGAAAATGATACATGGTTTTCAAATTTTTTTACAAATAAAAAACTGAAAAGTGTGGCGTGCAAAAGTATTCAGCCCTCTTTACTCTGATACCCGTAAATAAAATCCAGTGCAACCAATTGCCTTCAGAAGTCACCTAATTAGTAAATATAGTCCACTTGTGTGTAATCTAATCTCAGTATAAATACAGCTGTTCTGTGAAGGCCTCAGAGGTTTGTTAGAGAACATTAGTGAACAAACAGCATCATGAAGCCCAAGGAACACACCAGACAGGTCAGGGATAAAGTTGTGGAGAAGTTTAAAGCAGGGTTAGGTTATAAACAAATATCACAAGCTTTGAACATCTCACGGAGCACTGTTCAATCCATCATCCGAAAATGGAAAGAGTATGGCACAACTCCAAACCTACCAAGACATGGCCGTCCACCTAAACTGACAGGCCGGGCAAGGAGAGCATTGATCAGAGAAGCAGCCAAGAGGCCCATGGTAACTCTGGAGGAGCTGCAGAAATTCACAGCTCAGGTGGGAGAATCTGTCCACAGGACAACTATTAGTCATGCACTCCACAAATCGGGCCTTTATGGAAGAGTGGCAAGAAGAAAGCCATTGTTAAAAAAAAAGCCATAAGAAGTCCCGTTTGCAGTTTGCCACAAGCCATGTGGGGGACACAGCAAACATGTGGAGGAAGGTGCTCTGGTCCGATGAGACCAAAATGGAAGTTTTTGGCCTAAATGCAAAACGCTATGTGTGGCGGAAACCTAACACTGCACATCACCCTGAACACACCATCCCCAATGTGAAACATGGTGGTGGCAGCATCATGCTGTGGGGATGCTTTTCTTCAGCAGGGACAGGGAAGCTGGTCAGAGTTGATGGGAAGATGGATGGAGCCAAATACAGGGCAATCTTGGAAGAAAACTTGTTAGAGTATGCAAAAGACTTGAGACTGGGGTGGAGGTTCACCTTCCAGCAGGACAACGACCCTAAACATACAGCCAGAGCTACAATGGAATGGTTTAGATCAAAGCATATTCATGTGTTAGAATGGCCCAGTCCAAGTCCAGACCTAAATCCAATTGAGAATCTCTGGCAAGACTTGAAAATTGCTGTTCACAGATGCTCTCCATCCAATCTGACTGAGCTTGAGCTATTTTGCAAAGAAGAATGGGCAAAAATTTCAGTCTTTAGATGTGCAAAGCTGGTAGAGACATACCCCAAAAGACTTGCAGCTGTAATTGCAGCGAAAGGTGGTTCTACAAAGTATTGACTCAGGGGGGCTGAATACTTTTGCACTCCACACTTTTCAACTTTTTTATTTGTAAAAAATTTGAAAACCATGTATCATTTTCCTTCCACTTCACAATTATGCACCACTTTGTGTTGGTCTATCACATAAAATCCCAATAAAATACATTTACGTTTGTGGTTGTAACGTGACAAAATGTGGAAAAGTTCAAGGGGTATGAAAACTTTTGCACGCCACTGTATATACTTTGCTTTATTATTAGCAATTGTGCCTTATGTCATGGCAAAATCACTGACTGCAATTTGGCTGGCTCTTTGAGCTCTTATTACTTTCCACTTCTCATACTCTCTCACAACTCTTTAACCAATTTTTTGGTCATCTCCGCTCTTGGTTTGTCTGATTATGACTGTGAGAAACCTCTGGACAATTTCTACATTAAATGCACTTTGTAAGCACGGATCTAAGCTCTAGCTGAATGTTATCATGGAGCATACAATGATGACAGATGGTAGGATAGAAAGAAGTGTAGAGATACAAAAGGCTTTTCAGAGATCCTTTAAAGTAACATAACAGCTAGATACAATGGTAGGGACAACAATAATGGTGAAGAAGACATATGGGATGCTCGCTTTTATTAGCTTTAGTGCGTACAAAACATTAATTGGACAGAACTGTATAGTCGCCACACAACATGAAAAAGATGCTGCAGCACCAGAGAGAGTTCAGAGATGACAGTTACCAGGGTCGGAAAATTATAACTGAGTAGATTGTTCTTTTCTCTCTGAAACAAAGGAGTCTGAGGGGAGATTTGAGATGTATTAAAAAAAAAAAGACACCTCATCCAACAAAAAGTATTGGTTTCATGTTTTCTCTCAAGAAGGGGGAACATCACCAACTTGAAATAAAGTCTGTTCACACTTGTTAACTTTAACTGTACTCTGTAATATCCCAGCAGGTCTGGCGGAGCATGTACAGCTGCAGCATTCCTTCGAGAGTTTGTTACAGTACCTCACTGGGCTCACCTCGACATAGCTGGCGTAATGTCAAACAAAGATGAAGTTCCTTATCTGCGGAAAGGAATGGCAGGAAGACCCACGCGGACGTTGGTAGAATTTGCAGTCTCCTTGAGCCAAGAAACTAAGAAATCATAATGTATATTTAATGATTAATCCACATGTGCTCCTTTCTTTAGTTTTAGAACTCTGGTAAGCATACCTATGACCTTAGGTAGACACAAAATGCTGGAGTAACTCAGCGGGTCAAGCAGCATCTCTGGAGAGAAGGAATGGGTGATGTTTTGGGTCGAGACCCTTCTTCAGACTGAAGAAGTCTCGACCCGATACACCACCCATTCCTTCTCTCCAGATATGCCGCTTGACCCGCTGAGTTACTCCAGCATTTTGTGTCTACCTTTAATTTTACCAGCATCTGCAGTTCTTTCTTACTCCCTATGACCTTTTTGGGTTTGTGAATTAATTTTTATTCTACATCTAAAATTTAAGAAGTTTTTTTTTGAATGTCAAATTTTGTCAATGAATTATTTTATAATTATGACTGATAATTGCAGTAATGGCATCTGAATATATCACGTGATCTTGTTCCTAAACTTTCTGCTCTTATTCAGTGGCTCCTGCACACTTGCTGCTACACGGGGAAACTTGCAGCCGCACAATAGCTGCAATGTTCCCTGTCATTCTTGGACAGTTGCAAACCTGTCGGTTTTGAAAAATAGTGAATTTAGTTGGAAAAGTGTTCAGTTGAAAGGAAAAGCTGATACATATTTTGTGCCTTGACTAATTCTAACCCTCCAGTAACATTCAATGCAAAATTGAGACCATGTAAGTCAAATAAATAAAATAAATTGCCTACAATGGACATTCCTAATTTATCAATCCACTGCCTTGATTTCAGAACATATTCAATATAGACTGTGAATGTTGAATGAAATCCAATTAACTAAGTGTAAGGAAGACAAATGTGAACATTTTCAAAGAAAACTGTGATAATAGGTTATAAGGAACAACTTTAAACCACAGTGGTATCGCTCTGAATGACAGGAACGAGAGTGCTTTTGAAATTGATGCTAAAAGGGGTAATTGCAGCATTATACAAATACAGATGAGTTACTGGCAAATCTGTGTCAGGAACCTGGCACAAATTCAACAGTGAATCATCCCATGACTTGGTGTAGAAGACTGGGTTTGGGGCATTCAGAGGTAAGTGGCTGTTCCGTGCTGAAATGAGAGACTCAGGACTGCACCCCTGACTGGTATGGTGAGTGTAGGCTGTTGCTGGGAACTGATAGTGCCTGCTCTCTGAGCAGAATGACCACCTGACCCTACTATTTCCATCATCACTTGTAGGATGTGGTGGAAGATGCTGTATCTACCCCTCTCTGTTTGGTGGCACCGCTTCCCTCAGTCCAGAGATTTCTGTATAATACGCACAACAGCCAACAACCATTGTTGAACTTACCTTTGAAATATCTTTCACCTGGGAGAGCTATGCAGCCTCATAGGCAGACCCTCAATACTAAGGTATTGCAAGGATTCTCACCAGGTTCCTGGCATTGCAGCACCCAGCAGCTGGGAGGGCAGGGATTGAGGTCAAGTTTGCAGCTTACAGCCCACAAAGTTTGGGGATTAAGATTGATCAAAAAGTTTTTAATCCCAAGTATTTAAATATTTGAAAAATCTGCAGAACATAGCATCTTTGCATTTTGAAAAATATTTGAATTTGTGCATAAATTGAACTACAGCAAATAGGAAGTTAAGTAACATTATGGCTTTTATTGCAAACGAATTGGAGTTTAGATATAGAAAACTTGTGATAATTGTACAGGGCGTTTGTAAGGCTGCACTTGGAGCTGTGTGCATTGTTTGGTCCCTTTAAGAAAGGACATGGTAACATTGGTGCAGACCACGAGGTTAATTCTTGGGATGATAGAGTTGTCCTATCATGACAGATTGTGAAAAATTGTATCTATATCCTTTGGAATTTAGGAGATGGAGGGGTGATTTACTAAAATAGTGCAAGATCCTAACGGCACATGTTGAGATGTCTCCATGAGTTGAGGAATGTCAAATGAAGGGACATAGATACAAGATAAGGAGATGTTAATTTAAATATTGTGTATAACAATAAGCGAGTTCGGTATTCCGACTGCGCATGCCCAGGTCAAAGGTCACTGCATAAATATTGCTGTGGAGCTGTGTACTTATAGACCTTAATTTCATCCGTTTTTTCCAGCTTTGATTCTTCTAGGTAAGGAAATACTGCTTTCAAACTTTGAATTAGTTGTATTTATTGTTCCTTTGTTAAAAGCTAAGATTACTTTGTCATTTTTATTGGTTTATGCTTAGGTGAGTGAGTAAGATCGTGCTCGGTCGGGGTCGGGCCCGGGTCTCTGGCAATGCGGGTGCTGTTGAGTTGCTGCTGGGCCATCCCCGTCCCCTCCCGGGTGTCTCGTCCCTGTCCGGAGGCGGCCGGAGGTGTCGGGCCGGGCTTGCAGCCGGCGCAGGGAGCAGGCGCTTGCTTCGGCTCCCGGGGGGGCTATTCCCCGGCAGGCCGGGGACCATCAGCTGCGCCTCTCTCCTTGTCCAGTGGCTGTCGGTTGGCCCCCTTGGTGCCGGCGAAGGCTGGAGTTGCCGTTTCTTCTTTGCGCTGGCTGTGGACCTGGGGCCGCTGGTGTCCCGTCGTTCCGGGACTGTCGGTTGGCCTGGCAGGACAGGCGTAGTTGAGCTGGGGTTGGCGCTTCTCCACGCTGGTTGTGGGTATGAGGCTGCTGGTGTCGTCGCTCCGGGGTCGCCCCAGACGTCTTCGGCGAGGATGGGACACTTGGGGGGGGGGGGGGGGGAGGGTTCGGCAGTGCTTGCGGCGCCGGGGACCTGGTTTCGATCCTGGCTACGGATGAGGCGCGGGTCTGTGTGCGCGCACTCCCCTGTTTCCCACTCGCATCTGCCCCCTCTCTTTCGCTGTTACACCCCGCTCTCCCGCTACCTGTTCCTATGGGGGGATGAGAGTTTTACACATAAATTATGAATAAAGATATGAATTTATACACAGTTTCTTCAGCCAGTGCTTTGTTCGCTTTTTCTTTATGGTGAATGACCTTTGAGAAATCCCATGATTCCTTGCGTTTTTCGGGAAACCAAACTCCCTTATTTCTTCATGCGGAGGATTGTGAAATAGAATTTTCTACTCCAGAGGATTATGGAGGTTAGATCACTGGTGATATTGAAAGAAGAAGCAGATAAATTATTATCATCAAGGTATTGAAGGCTATGTGCAACTAGCACAGAAAAGGCATTGAGACCTGGGGCAATTCAGGGGTGATCATATTGAATGGTAGGGCAGAATAGTGGGACCAGTTGCCTACTATTGTTTTGTATTCCTGTGTTTAAGTGCATTGTGAGGGGATTTATGAATTATTCTGTTGATTTATGTCATTTTAAATGTCACATATACATCTCAAGACTTTCATCTTCATTGTAAGCCCAATACTGAAAAGGGCCCTCAATCTGAAATGTGTCTTCTAGCAATAAAGCCATAGTGGAAAATCATCTTCATGTGCAATGCCAAGAGCACCTAAATCGACGTTATTAAAACAACATATTTATTATAAACAGCTGTAAGTAACAATACTGGAAATTTTGTAAATTATTGCAATAATGGGCAGCATCATGTGAAAATAATGCTGTCCGTTATTGCAATAGATTTACAAAATTATTTCCAGTAGTTATTTAGAGACATTTATAATAATAGAATTAAGTGAAAATGAGAAATATTCAGTTTTAATAACAGATTTAAAGGCTCTAGGTATTTTGGACAATCCTATGTTCACCAAGTTACCTTGAAGAACTGTTTTTGGTTATCTGCAGGCAAACTCAAAGCCATTTTATGGTTAAGTTGATTCCACAAAATGATAGCAAATACCGAGGGCTGTAATTCTTCCCGAAGATACGTGGAATGACTGCACATGTGGTGCCGCAAAATATTTAACATTTACCTAAATCACTGCAATAAAAACAGATTCTATTTTCATCTGAAGGATGATTCCTTTTATTCAAGGATGGGATGGGGGGAAAAAGCCAGAAAAGACAAGGTACTGAAAAAAATAGGTAATTAATTACTTCCATTGAGTTTTAGTGTATTGGGAAATGTTTGAATGAAATATGACACACAAAATAAACCTGACATATTTTGACGAGAAAAAATAGCCCCCACCAACATTGTTTTGTGAAGTTGAAGATTACCATTATTGAAATAAACGGTGAAAGAACAATAAGCACTAAACTGGAAACAGTTAAAACGTGCGTATACAAGTTGGTGTCTATTTACGTTTGCCAATTTTGACCATTTTATTCTGCATTTGATCAACCAAATTTCTTGCATGGGACATGATCTGAATAACATTTAGCCATGTGCTTCAAATGGTACGAAGACAACAAAGTATAAGGCAATGATTATCTCAAAACAAGAGCGGAATTCTCCCATAGCTATCATGTACAAATCCTCCAAACTAACACCTCGAGGTCGTTGTTGACCTGCAAATTACTCGCAGGCGGAAGATTGGCCATTCTATGTTGATTGATTATTTGTTACGACCCGAAGGTGTTGCACAAAGCAGGAGTATGAATACTTTCCAATTATTGGATTTTCATGAGCAACCAAGAAACTCAAAGCAACCTGTTTGTTTGGTTCTCTGCCCGATATAAACATTACCAGTACGCAGTCAGTGCATATGTATAAAACACTGAGGCATCTTTCGCAGACTATTTCAACAACAGTCTCAAAGAGAATCTATAGGGGGTGTGCACGTAAGGTCACTGGGTCATAGGGCTTGACGCACGGAGCCGCTCAATCCATATGGAGGACATCCGTAACTTCCGGTATATGTTATTAATGCAAGAAACGCTTACTTTCCTACCTGTTAAAAACCGCCAAAATGTTACATTTTAGCGCTGTAAAAAATTGCGGAAGTCAGGGTAAGCTTGAGAGACATGTACCCAACTTTAGAATTCCAAAAGTGAAGCAAAATGAAGGTAAAGAGAAGCAAGAGCTGAAGGGACAACAACAGCTAAAGTGCTTGGCAAACATTGGCCGTGCAGCTATCGGAATTGAAAATATTGGGAATTATCGCGTTTGCTCACTGCATTTCATCAACAGTAAGGCATTATTTGTGTTTTTTCTTGATTCCTTTGGTATCTAAAATGTCTCGGGTGATAAATCTGGCTGTAAATTTTGCTTCAGAGGCGTTTTCTTTTTGTATGTAAAAACCCACTTGAGAACCATGGGCGATTTAAAATTTTTACAGCCAGATTTATCACTTCTGAAACTTTTTAGATGCCAAAGGAATCAAGAAAAAACACAAATAATGAATTAGTTGATGAAATGCAGTGAGCAAACGGCCAATGTCCGCCAAGCACTCTGGCTGTTGTTGTCCCTTCAGCTCTAGCTTCTATCTACCGTCATTTCTCCTCACTTGGAATTCTGAAGTAGGCTAAATGTCTCTCACGCTTATCCCGATGTCCATAATTATTTACAGCGCAAAAATTGACCATTTCGGCGGGTTTTAACGGGCCCGCTACGCTGGAAACAATGGTAAGTGCTTACCTGCAGTTCATCGCGTGTACTCCACTTGGCGTAGCATGGCAACAGTATGGGTCATGGGTCGTGACCCGACTGCCGTGAAACCTCCCTATTCCATTTAGAATGAGGCAGCAGATGCTTATGAATATCACAATGTTCACTCTCTTGCTATCTTAAAGTTCAAGAACTTCAAGCAGTGCAGTTTTTTTGGATACACTTTCAATACAGTAGGTATGTTACAATACTTACCTTCAGCAGCGCTGCAATTCTGCCACTGGCCGTGTGCGCGATTTTGGCGCCTTTGAGGGGGGGGGTTAAAACGCGGGTTTCTCCTACCTTGTCCTGGATTATATTTCGTTGGAGTGCAAGCTTTTGCTGAAGAATCGTTCCGACGGGCGTTCTGTGTATTTTGTTTTAAAAATCCCCCGACAATTTCAGCGCTGGAATTATTTTAAAATCAGCTTCTAAAGCCATCAACGCCAACAACGCACGGGACAGGTAAACGAAAGCCGTTTATTTTATGTATAAAAGTGCTCCTTAAGATGCCTTTAATTCATATTTTAAGTTGAGAAACGGTGATTTTGTCCCCCGAACGAACCGGCAGTATTTTTCATGCCGATACGGGTTTAAATTCATCGCAAATGCAACGTTCCAATCAATCGCGTTCCAGAAAACCCCACTCGCAAGATGATTTAAATGGCCATTAATTTACAGGTATTAAACATTAAATTCCTTCCATTTGGCCTATAAATCCATGACAATGAGATTTAAAAATTATGTTAAATTGTGAATTCTTATGTGAATGTTATTTGGACACTTAGGCTTTTTAAAACTGTTAATCTATTCTTAAGAAATTGATAGATGTTTAGATCTAGTAATTGAATTTTGTAATTAGCTACAATTAGGTAACTAATTATATGCTTTAAGTTCATGTTGTCTAAGTAAGATTGTTTCATATTTGTTTCAGAATGCTTCAATCTATAATTGAAAAATTCTTTCAGTTCTCTCAATTTTTAAGAAAGTTATGGGCTTTTGACTGTCCTCGATCACAGCTTTTGTGTTAAGTCAATGAAAAAGCAATAGGGAACAAGATGCTAATTTCCGAGTATGAAAATGGCCATAACTTTTTTAATACTGAAGATATGAAAGTGAATTAGGTGTCAAATTAAACTTCTTTTTATGCTTTGTCTGATGGGATAAATTACAGACTTGATTTTTAAAATCTCAAAATGTTGTAACATACAGAGGGATGGATTGGCGCAGTAACGCTCACATCCTGAGCATGAAGAATCAATGGGTATCGTGAGATGTGCATGCAATGGTTTGTCGTGCTTTTCTTTCCCTAGAACCACAGGCGCTTGCACTCTGTGGAAGGAGGATGGTTCCTCCTTCTGTTTGTCCATTCCCTCCACAGATGCTGTCCGACCCGCTGAGTTTACCAGCACTTTGTCTTTTCCTCGGGATTGCAGCATCTGCAGCATCTGCGGCGGCGAGTTCAGGGCGGCGCATGCGCACCGACGCCCCACAAGATGGCCGCCTCGCTGTCGGGGATGTTCTCGCATCCGCCGCAAAACCCCAACCCGCCGCCACCGCTGCCGCCTCCCCCCGGGCCCGCACCCGGGGCCACTGCTCCCTCCGTGGTGTCGGTACGGCCTCCCAGCACCCTTGTGGACGAACTGGAGGCTTCATTTGAGGTAACGGTGGCGCGGAGAGACGGCGCCGGGGTCGTGGTTTGGGACAGAGGGAAGGTGGGTCCCTGTGAGTGATGGATGGTCCACGGGTAGTGGTGGGTCCCCGTGTGAGGAGGTGGATGGGTGCAAGGGTGGTGGTGATGGGTGTCCGGGAATGATAGCTAGGTCCACGGTTGGTGGTGGGTGCTTGTGAGTGATGAATGAGTGCTTGGTGGTGGAGGGAGCACGGGTAGTGGTGGCGCCCGTGAATGAATGAAGGTGCACGGGTAGTGGTAGTGGTAGCCCGTGAGTGATGGGTGGACAGGTGGTAGTGGTGAGAGCCCGTGAGTGATCGATGGGGGAAAGATCGATGCTGGGTGGCCATGAGGAGTGGATGGGTACATGGGTAGTGATGAGTGCCTGTGAGCAATGTGTGGGGAAATAGTCTGCAAGGAAACAGACTGGATCAGGAGGAGGAAAGATGCCAATATAGTGGATTGGAGGGAGAGAAGTGTTAGTGTTGGGAGCAGGGATGTGTATAACTATTGTGAGGGAAGCGGTTTGGGGAGTAGGGTGCCTGGGAGGAATATTGGAGGATGGTTGGGAGAAAATGCCCAGGGAGGGCTTGGATATTACTGGGGCAATTCTTCCAGAAGATATGGAGGTCAAATAAAGAATAGTCTCAGCAGCAGGCAGAGCCGGATTTACGTATAAGCTTGACAAACTTCAGCTTAGGGCCTCGAGATCTAGGGGGGCCTCGCAGAGCCGGATTCACCACTAGACTTCATAGGCTGAAGCCTAGGGCCTCAAAATCCAGGGGGGCCTCCGGCCAAGGCAGGACACCCGCTGTTCAACTCTGGGCGGGCCCCCCTCTCTAACTCTCTCTCTCTGTCTGTCAATCTCCGTCTCCGCCCGCCATCCGTATCCGTGTCCGGGCCTCCGCTCTCCGACCGCTCCTCATCCGCCGGCACGGCAGGCCGCCTTGCACATGCGCACTGCCACCGCCTGCACATCGTCCCCCTGCACATGCGCACAACCATCGCCAGCTCATCATCGGCCGCCCTGCGCATGCGCACTGCCACGGCAACTGGTCAGCGCTGGGCACTTTCTCCATCGCTTTGAATTGTGGGAGATTTGGCCGCCATTGCTGTCCGGTCGCTGCCTCGCCGCGACCGCTGAAAACCAACACAGAATCACTCCCTGACCCTGGATCTGGAGTAACTCTTGCTTCTGGTTTCCTGGTCCTCCATAAATATTCTAAATGGAATTTAAACTGGAGGTGGTGGAGGGCTGAACAATAACAGCCTATTGCATTTTATCTGTTTATTTATTGTGTATATATATGGTCTATGGTATATAAACCCACTGAACTTTTATTTCCTGTTCTGTATTATGTTTACATATTCTGTTGTGCTGCGGCAAGCAAGAATTTCATTGTCCTATCTGGGACACATGACAATAAAACTCTCTTGACTCTTGACTTGGACAAGCAAAAAAAGGTTCTTGGGGGAAAAAAGAGGTACCTTAAATTTAGTTGCGTCTGGTTGGGTAACTATGGTAGGGTGAAGACTATTCCATGCTTTAATTGTGCGGGGGAACTCCATGGAGCAGCCAACAACTCTGGATAGAAGAAATTGGGTGACGTTTCGGGTAGAGACCCTTCTTTAGACTCCCTCTGGTTTTAGTGTTTTTAGTTTAATTTAAAGATACAGCGTGGAAACAGGCCCTTCGGTCCACCGAGTCCACGCCAACCACCGATCACCCATACACTAGTTCTATCCCACACATTAGCAGAGCAAGACAAGTCAAGAGTATTTTATTCTCTCACGTCCCAGTTAGAACAATGAAATCCTTACTTGCAGCAGCACAACAGAATATGTAAACATAGTACTCTGTAAACAATGTTATAAATGAGAAAACAAAACTATGTATATTTACATGTGAATATATAACTATATAAATATATATATATGTGTGGGTGTGTAATATATATACCCCCCCACACACACACACACACACACACAATTCCCCTCCTGGGATTAATAAATTCTATCGTATAGTATCGTGTGTGTAGGAAGGAACTGCAGATGCTGGGTTAAACTGAAGATAGACACAAAAAGCTGGAGTAACTCAACAGGTCAGACAGAATCTCTGGACAAAAGGAAAATATTACGTGTTGGGTTGGGTCCGAAATAGGTTCCTGCACACCTTTGGAATGTGGAAGGAAACAAGAGCACCCTGAGAAAACCCATGCGATCAAAGGGAAAAGGAGCAAACTCCATATAGACAGCACCCATATTCAGGATCAATTCCGGGTCTTTGGCACTTTCAGGCAGCAACTTTATGGCCAATGTACTGCCCCATAGTCTTGAACTTAATTAAAACATACAGTAGCTGTTAGGGGGACATAGCGTCACTTGGAGATTTAAAACTGAAAATGGATATTTTCATTTTTTTAGTAACCAAAGTTATCAACGTATAATTTTTGTGTGTTGGAAAACAAAATATAGTGGCACAGCTGGTAGACTTGCTGCCTCACACGCCAGAGATCTGTGTTTGATCCTGTCCTCGGGCACTGTCTGTTGAATTTGCACATTCTCCCTGCAAGCGTGTGGGTTTCCTCCCACATCCCTAAGACGCATTGGCTTTGTAGGTTAACTTGTCTCTGTAAAATTGCCCCGAATGTGTAGGGAGTGGGTGAGGAAAGTGGGATAACAGAACTTGTGTGAATGGGTAGACAAAGATGCTGGAGAAACTCAGCGGGTGAGCAGCATCTATGGAGCAAAGGAAATAGGCGATGTTTTGAAGGATCATGTGGAGAAGTGTCAGCTGGCATAGGACACTCATTTAAGGTGATTTTCAAATTCACATTTATTAGAAACCTCTTTTATGAAATATTTTATAGTTTTCGTCTACTCTTTCCACAAGATTTTACTATTATTTTAAGTGTTTGCTGGCTGCTCTGAATGTCTATTTAATTTAAATCTATCTTTTATAAACACGTTCAATTTACCTCATAAAAAAACCCGACTTCACAAATATTTACTTGCCATATTTTGTTACTAGCTTGCCACAGCATTTGAATTTGAATCCTACGGGTTTTGATCTGATAGAAAAGTGCTATTGTGCTAGATTATTTCTGTTAATTTAGTTTGGGGAAACTGGAAGCATTAACTGTGAATTTCTTGTAGGCATGCTTCGCATCACTGGTCAGTCAAGACTATGTGAATGGTACGGATCAAGAAGAGATTCGAACAGGTGGGAAACTTTGGAAAAATACATTTAATGAGAAAAATGATACGAGGTGCAAATTCTGTGCTTCGGCAGTGGCTTGTATGTGAACCTGAAATACAGCATTAATTTGAATCTGTTACACATTAGAGGTCTTGATCTAAAGCCCTTACATCCTGATAGGACCATTTTTCAAGCATGTTTGCCTTATTATAAAAGCAGAATAAACTATTTAAACAATTATCTTACTTGTCCTGCATAGAAATAAATTAGCCAATATGTAATATTTCTTGATTATTATTCTTGTTAAAGTACTATTGTTTGCAATGGCCTTATGAAACAGAACATTTGTACATTTGGTAGTATTTGGATAACAAAATTAAAAATTAACCATGTTATTCTACTACACTGCTTGAGGGGGGAAATATTACTGATTATGCATTACTTCATTTTCTGCACCTTGAGGTAACTTAGGATATCTAGACATGGCTTACTGCCTGGAATCATAGAAAATACAAATAGGACCAGGAGTAGGCGACTTAGCCCCTCAAGCCTGCTTTGATATTTAATAAGATCACACTGATCTGATGTAACCTCTACTCTGCATTTCTGTCTGCATGTGGTAACCTTTCGCCCCATTACTTAGCAATGTGTCTCTCCCTTAAAGACTCTCTTCCTCAAAAGAGCAGTGGAAGAAGTGTTCAAAATACTCAACCTTCTGAGGGGAGGGAGGGTGGCGGTGGGGGTTGAATTACACCCAGATCTAAATGATAACATTTTATTTGTAAACAGTGCCTTGATTTTCTAGATTCTTCAACAAAAGGAAACATCCTCTCACATTCACCCTGTAAACACTTATTAGGATCGTGTTTCAATCAAAACCATTTCACTTCTAAACTCCAACTTTAAAAGCACAACCTTTCCTCATAAGACAATCTACCATTCCAGGTGTTAAAGAAGGAACTGCAGATGCTGGAAAATCGAAGGTACACAAAAATGCTGGAGAAACTCAGCGGGTGCAGCAGCATCTATGGAGCGAAGGAAATAGGCAACTTTTCGGGCCGAAACCCTTCTTCAGACTGATAGGGGGTGGGGAGAAGAAAGGAAAAAGGCGGAGGAGGAGCCCGAGGGCTGAGGGATGGGAGGAGACAGCCAGAGGGCTGAGGAAGGGGAGGAGACAGCAAGGGCTAGCAAAATTGGGAGAATTCAATGTTCATGCCCCCAGGATGCAGACTGCCCAAGCGGAACATGAGGTGCATTTCCTCCAATTTCCGGTGTTGCTCGCTTGGGCAGTCTGCATCCTGGGGGCATGAACATTGAATTCTCCCAATTTTGCTAGCCCTTGCTGTCTCCTCCCCTTCCTCAGCCCTCTGGCTGTCTCCTCCCATCCCTCAGCCCTCGGGCTCCTCCTCCGCCTTTTTCCTTTCTTCTCCCCAGCCCCTATCAGTCTGAAGAAGGGTTTCGGCCCGAAACTTTGCCTATTTCCTTCGCTCCATAGATGCTGCTGCACGCGCTGAGTTTCTCCAGCATTTTTGTGTACCTACCATTCCAGGTATTAGACTGTAAACTATTCTAAAGTGCTTCCAAAGATGTATGGAGGAGGATGACTGAACTTTGGTGCCTTCCCCCATAGTGGGAAACTTTAATTCTGCTGTGTGGGGATGTTTATGTTAAAGTCTATCGTGTGTTGTGTTCTTTTTTTTTATTCGCATGGTGACCCAAATTTCACTGTACCAATTGGTGCACGTGACAATACATGTCTCTTGAATCTTGAATCTCTTGAATCTTGAATCTTGACTTCATTGCTAAGGGCTAAATGCTGGGTTGCCTTCAATGGATTTTAATTGCACCCTAATGATTTGAAGGTGATTTTTATCCTTTTAAATAACTTATTGGTAATTTTCTAATAATCTCAATGCAAATAATTTATCTTTGGAAATCTCTACCTGCAGCCAGGAAGCTGTGTCATGTTTACTTTTGTTAATTTTCTTTGCACTTACCAGAAGAAAGATGTTCTTTGTTATAATTTATTAAAATACGTATCTGCAACATTGGATGCAAGATGCAGATAATAGTTAGGCACACACAATCACAGCACTCAAGGGAAAAGTCTTAGCTAGGGAATTCAAACAATACAGTTCTGAATTAGATTTTGTGGGTGATTAGCCCTTAATCATTCAAAATTATCTGCCCAACCACTTTATGCACCAGCTACTTGACAGTTTGCCAATGAAACCACAGGCAAGGATTATCATAGGTAACTCCAAAATGTAAGTCAGTTTGTCCCTTCACGACCTTCTCATTATGAAACGATAAAGCTTATCTTCCAGTATTATCACTGGAATATTCTTGAATTGAATTTCTTGTCGAAACTGACCCTTGCTCTCCATTTTTTCTTAATTTAACAGTTCAGCAGTCACAGTGTCTATGTTGTTTCATGCTTCCAAATAACATTATTTTTACCCTTAAATATGTTCAATTATTATGCCATAGGTGTGGAGCAATGCATCCAAAAGTTTTTGGATGTCGCCAGGCAAACTGAGTGTTTCTTCCTTCAGAAGAGACTGCAGCTTGCTGTTCAAAAACCTGAACAAGTCATAAAAGAGGTAGAGAGCTTGTTTATGGTTTTATTACCTGAAAGTATACATGGAATCCTGTGAATTCTTGATGCAAGTAAATACAGCTGGGTTTTTACAACTTGCTGTCGAGGCAGTCATATCTGGTAACCTACAACTTTCACAATTGCAATGTGGCTTTAATGTTTCTAAGCCTGTTATGGAGGGAATGCAAACTTCTTGCTTTCTTGTTACAAAGGCTGTGAAATATATATCATTAATATCAACGACGATACAATTTACTTAAATCCTCACTGTAGAATAATGGTGAGAGCAGGCATACAGGAAGAGCAATGACTGATCCTGCGTCCCCTTTCACTTATTTAAAGTCAACTGCCTGACAGATATTGGGGAAACTGATTTTTAAAATTAGAGAAAGGTACAAGTGATCAGTCAGCACAAAGTGAATTTAACGAATTAAGTGAACAGAAAAACTGTGGTAAATGTTTGTTGTGACGTGAACCAAGCCTGTCGGAGTTTAAAGCTGGTTAATATGGAGGTTTTTATTCAAAATCTCCAGGGCCTGATCAGATATATCCGAGGACATTGTGGGAAACTAGAGAGGAAATTGCGGGAGCCCTGGTAGAAATTTACAAGTTGTCCTAAAAGACTGGAGGGTGACAAATGTTTGTGCTGCAGGAAGGGCTGCAGGGAAAATGCTGGGAACTTTCGGCCGGTGAGCCTAACATTTGTAATTGGAAAGTTACTAGAGAGTATTCTGATGGATAGGTTATACAGGTATTTGGATGGACAATGGTTGATTAGGGACAGTCAGCATGGTTTTGTACATGGGAGGTTGTGTTTCACAAATCTGATTGAGTTTTTTGAAGACATGACCAAAAAGCTGTAGATGTTGTATACATGGATTTCAGTAAGGCATTCGACAAGGTTCCACATGATAGGCTGCTCTGGAAGGTTAGATTGGATGGGATTCAAGGAGAGATAGCTGAATGGATAGCAAATTGGCTTCATGGAAGGAAGCAGAGGGTGATGTTGGAAGATTGCTTCTCGGACAGGAGGCCTGTGACTAGTGGTGTGCCTCAGGGTACGATGCTGGGCCCGTTACTGTTTGTCATCTACATCAATGATTTGCATGAGAACATACAGGGCAAGATTAGTAAGTTTACTGATGATACAAAATGGGTGGTTTTGCAGATAGTGAAGATGGTTGTGAAAGATTGCAGCAAGATCTTGAACGATTGGCCAGGTGGGCTGAGGAATGGTTGATGGAATTTAATACAGAGAAATGTGAGGTGTTGCATTTTGGGATGTCTAACAAGGGCAGGACCTACACAGTGAATGGTAGACCTATGGGGAGTGTTGTAGAGCAGAGGGCTCTCGGAGTGCAGGTGCATGGTTCCTTGAAGGTCGAGTCGCAGGTAGATAAGGTGGTCAAAAAGGCTTTTGGCACATTGGCCTTCATCAGTCTTGTATTGAGTATAGAAGTTGGGAGGTCACGTTGCAGTTGTATAAGATGTTGGTGAGACCGCATTTAGAGCATTGTCTTCAGTTCTGGACACCGTGTTATGGGAAAGATATTGTCAAGCTTGAAAATGTTCAGAGAAAATTTACGAGAATGTTGCCAGGACTAGAG